>JZKD02S0349101.1:277829-290540 GCA_000966675.3 Picea glauca
TGATTACCTTAATTTTTGGGATCTCTACCTTCATTTCCTCCAAATCTTCCTTGAACCTTAGCTGGTGCTTGACAATGTTAATCTCTCCTAAAAACCCAGGACAATCATTTTTTCCAATATTCAATGAAGAATTTTCTAAGAGATCAAAAATCCCATGACAATCATCATTGACATCTTTGTTTATTCTTTTATTTTCGTCCAGGTCTGCTTCCCACACTTTGAGTATTACATCTCCTTTAACTTGTTCTGAAATGGATAGTTTCTGAATCTTTCCGAACTCTTCCTTTGTTGAAAGGGCTACTTCTTTTTGGAAAGTCATTCTGGCCACTTTCACTTCTCTTTCTTTCTGGAGAACATTCTCCAAAGATTTATTTGTTTCCTGAAAGTAATTCTGGACAACTTCCAGATTTGAAAACACTTTCTGTTGTTCCTCTTCTATCTTCAAATGTATTCCCAATACTTGAGCCTGGAAAATTTCAAGCTCTACCGCTTGATTTGAAATAGTGCTAATTTTATCTCATAATTGTTTATTTGCTTCTTCTTGCTTTAGGAGCTGTGCTTGAGTGACCTGTATTATCTGATTTGCTTCCTCTAAGCTTGCTTTCATTTTCTGAATCTCTTGAATATCTTTTAATCTAGCTTGTTCTAGACCCTTTTTTATTCCCCAATTGATATTTATTTTAGTTTCTTTCAATTTACCCTGTAGCTGATCTATCATTTGGTATTTTTGTTCCAACATGGTTGTCAAACTGCCCACATAATATAAATTTGCTGACGCTAAATCTCCCATCGTACCTGCTATCTCTGTAGAAAATTCTCCATCTTTAAGTTTCTTTCCATCTATAATGACCCTATGCTTTTTAACCATACCATCTCCTCTTGGATGGATTTACTGTTTCAAGATTTCCCTTCTCTTTTTACTAAAAAAATAATCTGATGAAGGAATCTCATCTCTAGAGATTGGCTCCAGATCACTGACATACAGAGCTCCCTCATGGGGGTTTCCATAAGTGAACTGCAATGGATTCAAGGAAGTAATGGGACTTCCAAGTTCTGTTGATGCTGTTCCTCCTATCTTTTCTGGAACATCCTTAGGGATTTCTGGGGATGTTTCTAGTTCCTTTCCCTTCCCTGCCTCTAATTCTTTTGTTTGGGAAATTTCTGTGTCTTGTGAAGGTATTCCAGTATCCTTCATCTTGCCTTTAGTATTTTCTTTGTCCTATATATTTGTTTCAAAGCCCGGGGGAGGCCCTTCCTGCTCTGGAGGTGGGGTCATAGCTTTTCCCTACAAACTTTTGGGTAAACAACTTCGCTTATGGCTCTGGAATGACGTGAAACCAATATGTGAATCAGGTGGTAGGGCCTGTACTCTGTTCAATACCTCTTCATAGGATTTAACCTCCTGGAATACGTCATCATAAACAAATATTTCATGCTCATAGGATTTTAAATTACAATGCATCAAATGTTTGCTTACTAATTGATAGGGGTCATGCTTTCTGTGTTCAATATCTACCAATTTTACTTTTTCTAGTGATTCAACCTCTACTTTAGAATGGCCTAGATTCAATAATGAAAATTTCCTAATATGTATAGGGAAGGTTGGCCATGACTTCTTCTGAGCTGCCTTTAGCTCTAATCCAATGCCGCCTTTTACTATCTAGTGGGCTACCTCTCTACACATCAATCTGGTAGGAATTTAGGGAGTGCATGAGGGGTAATAGAACAACCATAAATCCTAATGTAAGAAAAATTCTCGTCAATAAACCAGTCGGCTATTGCTTTAATATTTTCTGTGACTGTATAAAAAATGCGAGGGGGTTCGCATCCAAAAAATATTTTATGCATCAGAATTATAACAAAATGACAAATTTCATAAAATGCGTCCTTAGCATTTTCTTCCCAAAGGGCAGAATGATATTCATGAATGGGTTTTGGACATGTTATGTTCCAACTCCAATTCATTAAGGGAAAAGGAGTCACATAACAGATTGCATCCATAATGTATGATGACATGTAAAATGCCACTGGTTGTCCCTTTGATTTTGTAACTTTGTAGTTTGATATTTCTTGTGTTAGGTTATCCGACAAAATCTTACTCCAGTTAAAAGCATACCCTTTTGAAGCTTCTTCTAAAAAGGGCACCCAGTCTGCATAAAAATGGCAAGGATCTTTTCTCCCGAAAAGTCTACACAGCATAATGGCTACGTAGACCATGTATTCATTCAAGGATGCTATAGCATAAACCCCATGGGTATCGGCTCTAAATTTTGATGGACATCTCCACCAGTCTCTAATTATATCAGGATAAGTCTGGTCTACCTCGGTGCATTCTTTCCTTTGAAATTCTGCTAAAAACTCGACATTAAAAGTATGTTTAGGATTTGGCGAGAGTTTATACATTACTTGTATATGTTCTGGCTTGAATGAGCCAACGATGACTCCTTGATTGTTTAAGATGCTCCTCATCAGGATATCGACCTTTTCCAGGGCCCAACTGATCATATCATTGTATGCCACGAGTCGAGGGCATGCAACGATCTTATGAAGCTTTGATTTTKCTATGTCCCGATAGTGTTTCTCAGAATCAGGATGAGCATTCTTGAATTCACATTCTAGAAATTCAGAGATTTGAGTCCAAGATTTAATGGAGTCTATAGCRTGTGGCRTGGTGTCGGAGATGATATCTCCTTCCTGTGTATCTTCACTCTTCTTCGGTGCCTTTTTCGGTGCCATGAATTTACGTTAAATGGAAAACCTGTCACATAAAAGGAGTGAATGAGCTCAGCTGAGTGTTTCTTGTGCTTGATAAAATGAAAACACAGACATTCAAATGCTCTTTTTAATTCATTTAACAACGAAGGGATTGATGCAACTGACAAGAATTCAAGGCATTTAATGTAGTAGATATTTTACTGAGATACGCATTAGTACCACATATCACTAGTGATTCATTATTTAAATGGCCTATTTTAGCGCCCTTGGATTTTAAAGAAAACTCAAAACATTTTACTCAATCACAAATCGAAACATGAATGAAACCTTAAAAAATGATTATCATTAATCATGCTTTGGAAAAAGGTTAATTTGTGTTAATCATAGATTAAGACTGAAGATTTTGTTTTTCGGGATTTCGAGAGTTGTGTTGTCGAGAAGTATGTCATCGATGAAATCCGATCTCCAAAATCATGCAACACAACGTGTTAATTAAGACTTAAATTTTTTAGCAAAGTAATTGATGGATATTAAGCGTTTCGGGATTTCAGGGATCATTTTGACAAGAAGTATGTCATTGATGAATCCCGATTTCCGAAGTTGCGAAATCACGATGTGTTAATTAAAAATAGGATTTAATTTCACTTAATTAACTAACTAATCAGGGTTAAGGAAAAAACATAGTTAATTTAGTTTAACACAAATTATGGGTCGGGATTTCGCGATTCGGGATTTAGGGGATCGTTTTGACAAGAGATGTGTTATCACTGAACCCCGAATCGCGAAATCGCGAAATGATTAACTTAAGCCTTAACTTTTTTCATTTAGAGAATTAATTAATTAGTATTTTAACTAACTCTCTTTATTTCGGGAAATCGGGGATCGAGAGTTCGCGATTCAATTTGTATTGAAAAATATGTTTTCGGAAAACTCTGAATCCCGAAAACTCTTTAAAGTTAACCTTAAATCCATTAGGTTTAAAGCTTATCATGATTAAGATAATTTTATAGAAAATGCGTCGGGATTCTTATAATACTTTTAGGTTTTTTTCCTTTTATNTGCTGGCAGATTCTACATCTGTTCACAAACTTTCTCACCTCTGTTCTCATAACCGCCCAATAGTATGAACTGCTCAACTGTGCAAACATTTTATCATGGACGAAATGTCCAACCATTCCTCCACTATGATTTTCCTTCAAAAGGTTATCCCTCATTGAGCATTTTGGTATGCACAACTGATTTCATTTGAAAAACAATCCCTCTTGAACCATGTACTCTATCCACTCGCTTTTGTCTCTTAGCACAGGATTTTCACATGCTTCATATGCTTCCTTGAAATCTGTATCATCACAATACATATCCTTAAGGTGTTCAAACCCCAAGGTCTTCACCTTGAATTCCTGCAGAATCAAACATCTCCTTCTTAATGCATCAACAACTTTGTTAGCATTCCCAATGATATGTTTTATGACAAAAGTAAAATTCTGCATAAACTCAACCCATTTTGCATGCCTCTGATTAATTTTTCTTGCCTGGTTATGAATTGTAAAGCATGGTTATGGCTATACAAGACAAATTCCTATGGGACAAGATAATGTCTCCATTTCTTCAAGGCTTGAATTATGGCATAAAACTCCTTATCATACGTGGATTATTTTCTCTTGGTCTCATTAAACTTCTCACTAAAATAGGCAACATGTCTATTATCCCGACTCAAAACTTCTCCTATTGCAACTCCACTTGCATCACATCTCACCTGAAATGTCTTTTCAAAATTCAGTAAGACCATAATTGGTCATTCTGTGATTTTCTCCTTCAGTATATTGAAGCTCCTCTCGGCTTCCTCTGTCCATTTAAAATACTTTTTCTTCTTCTTCACTGTATCCATCATTGGTGAACACATTCCACTAAAGTCTCTGATGAATTTCCTATATAAGCTTGCTAATCCATGGAAGATCCTTACTTCAAACATACTCCTTAGTGACGACCATTCTTTGATTGCTTCCACCTTCTCTGGATCCATCTTCAGTTCATTTGAAGAGATAAAAAAACCCAAGTAAATGAGTTCTGTCTTCATAAAAGAGGAATTTTTTAGATTTATCAATAGTTTCTCCTACTATAGCCTCCTCATCACTAATGTTAGGTGCCTCAAATGCTCTTCTTTAGTCCCGCTAAAGATCAGTATATCATCCAGATACACAACCACAAACTTGCAAATGAAATCTTTCAGTATTTCATTCATCAACCTCATAAAAATAATCGGGGCATTTTTCAAGCCAAATGGCATAAAAATCCACTCATACAAAGCTTCGTTTGTCTTAAAGGTCGTTTTCCACTCATCACCTTCTCTCATCTTGATATGGTGATATCCACTTTTCAAATCTATTTTGGAAAATAATTTTTCTCCACTTAAGAAGTCCATTAAATAATCTATTCTTGGTAAAGGAAATCTATACCTGATGGTGATCTTGTTGANTGTTCACAAACTTTCTCACCTCTGTTCTCATAACCGCCCAATAGTATGAACTGCTCAACTGTGCAAACATTTTATCATGGACGAAATGTCCAACCAATCCTCCACTATGATTTTCCTTCAAAAGGTTATCCCTCATTGAGCATTTTGGTATGCACAACTGATTTCATTTGAAAAACAATCCCTCTTGAACCATGTACTCTATCCACTGGCTTTTGTCTCTTAGCAAAGGATTTTCACATGCTTCACATGCTTCCTTGAAATCTGTATCATCACAATACATATCCTTAAGGTGTTCAAACCCCAAGGTCTTCACCTTGAATTCCTGCAGAATCAAACATCTCCTTCTTAATGCATCAACAACTTTGTTAGCATTCCCAATGATATGTTTTATGACAAAAGTAAAATTCTGCATAAACTCAACCCATTTTGCATGCCTCTGATTCAATTTTTCTTGCCTGGTTATGAATTGTAAAGCTTGGTTATGGCTATACAAGACAAATTCCTATGGGACAAGATAATGTCTCCATTTCTTCAAGGCTTGAATTATGGCATAAAACTCCTTATCATATGTGGATTATTTTCTCTTGGTCTCATTAAAATTCTCACTAAAATAGGCAACATGTCTATTATCCCGACTCAAAAATTCTCCTATTGCAACTCCACTTGCATCACATCTCACCTGAAATGTCTTTTCAAAATTTGGTAAGACCATAATTGGTCGTTCTGTGATTTTCTCCTTTAGTATATTGAATATCCTCTTGGCTTCCTCTGTCCATTTAAAATACTTTTGCTTCTTCTTCACTGTATCCATCATTGGTGAACACATTCCACTGAAGTCTCTGATGAATTTCCTATATAATCTTGCTAATCCATGGAAGATCCTTACTTCAAACATACTCCTTAGTGACGACCATTCTTTGATTGCTTCCACCTTCTCTGGATCCATCTTCAGTTCATTTGAAGAGATAAAAAAACCCAAGTAAATGAGTTCTGTCTTCATAAAAGAGGAATTTTTTAGATTTATCAACAGTTTCTCCTACTATAGCCTCCTCATCACTAATGTTAGGTGCCTCAAATGATCTTCTTTAGTCCCGCTAAAGATCAGTATATCATACAGATACACAACCACAAACTTGCAAATGAAATCTTTCAGTATTTCATTCATCAACCTCATAAAAATACTCGGGGCATTTTTCAAGCCAAATGGCATAAAAATCCACTCATACAAAGCTTCGTTTGTCTTAAAGGTCGTTTTCCACTCATCACCTTCTCTCATCTTGATCTGGTGATATCCACTTTTCAAATCTATTTTGGAAAATAATTTTTCTCCACTTAAGAAGTCCATTAAATAATCTATTCTTGGTAAAGGAAATCTATACCTGATGGTGATCTTGTTGANTTTTTGATTGTAGGTCTGGCAGGCATGGCATTTCTGAACGTCAGTAATGCAGTCATTAAACAAAGAAGGCCAAAAATACCCTGCGTGTAAGATCTTCTGGGCAGTAGCATACCCAGACATATGACCACCACATGCTCCGGAATGGCAGTCATTGAAAGATTTCTCGGCTTCGTCGAATGTTAAACAACGTTGGAAAAATAAAGTCAATTCCTCGACAGTAAAGAGTATCTCCGAGGATAATGTATTGACGAGCTTGATAGCGTATGCGACGTCATTCAGTACTAGACAAACTGGGCCGGAAAGCCTGGGTTTGGAGATATATAATGATATCCCCATACCAAATATCATCAGTGCTAATAAGGAAAAGAGATTCATCGGGTAATGAATCTACTGCTACATTTTCCGTTGCAGAATGAGGAAAATCGCATATCAATTCAGCAAAAACTAATGACTTCTTGGACTTGGCGCGGTCGAATTCCAAGTCAAACTCCTGGAGTATCACAATCCATTTGGAGTATTTTCCCCCTAGAAATTAACGTGTCAAAATATGTTGCATAGGGTTGTAATGAGAAATCACCGTAGTCTTGCGTGAGAGGATATAGTTTCGAAAGCGTTGGACGGCTTGAACGGCAGCCAAGGCCAGTTTTTCGACATGTTGATACTTGATTTCAGTTGATGTGAGAATTCGACTCAAGTAGTAAACAACATGTTTTTCGTGCACATCATCCTCTTGGATGAGAACCATGCCAATAGTGTACTCCGAGGCAGCAAGATAAAGGAAATAATCGTGATTGTAATCGGGAGGAAAGAGAAGTGGAGCTTGTGTAAGAGATAAATTTAAAGCTTCAAAAGCATTGTTGGAAATGGTATCCCAGACGAACTCTGAATCTTTCTTTAGTAGCCGCGTAAAACCATTAGTTATCTTGGCATAATTAGGGATAAAACGACAAAGAAAGTTTGCTTTCCCCTGCAAACTTTGCAACTGGCACAGTGTAGAAGGAGGAGGAAGATTAAGAATCGCCTCAACTTTAATAGGATCCACCCGGATCCCTTGATGTGAAATAATAAAACCGAGAAGATGGCCGGATTCTACACAAAAAATGCATTTATGAGGATTTAAACGTATACGATAGAACTGACAACGAACAAAAATGGATCGGAGGTGGGTAGGGTGATCGAATCTGCACATAGAATGAGCGGGTAAATCGTCCAAATATGGTTGAACGATGCGCTTAATATCATGAAAAGCATAAGACATAACACATTAAATGTCGCGCCAGCATTCTTAAGACCAAAAGGAAGTTTCCTATAGGACAAGTACCCCAAGGACAAATAAAAACAGTCTTATGTTGGTCCTCGGGAGCAATGTTAATTTGATTATAACCAGAGAAACCATCCATGAGAGAGAAGATTTCACTGCCGGCGTAGTCATCGACAATCTGATCGACGAAGGGGGTAGGAAAGTTGTCTTTGGGACAAGCTTTATTAATATCCCTATAATCAACACATACACGAATACTGCCGCCTTTCTTGTCAATCGGGACAGGATTGGAAACCCATTCTGTAAGAGCCACCGAATAAATAAAGCCGTCTTTCAAAAGTTTTTCAACTTCAAGCTTGATAGCAGCCCCTTTACGTGGGTGAAATGGATGAAGGCGTTGACGGACAGGTTTAGCTCTAGGGTATGTCTTTATCTCATGTACAACAATTGCAGGGTCGATACCTGACATCTCTTCGTAGCTCTAGGCGAAGATGTCACATAATTCTTTGACTAGAGACGTATAGGTGACTATTTTGTCAGTGGAACACGAAGCACCAATATGGACATTCTCAACAATCCCAGGTTTAATGGATATGTCAATGGGAATCATCGGCGAGATATTACTTAAGTTCCCTTCAGCAAACACATCGTGTGTAGTCACGGGAACCGTCGAGATGACAACAACGGTCGACGGAGTCGAAATCTGTTGGTAGTTCTCAAGAGTGTGTTGCTCCAGAAAAAATATGGAACAATGATGTCCATCGTCCCAAAGGGTTTCCTCCATGATGGACATGATCATCTCGTCAGTGGGAAAAATAACATGAAAAGGATTGGGAGACAACTCATCAAGAGAAGAGGTAGAAGGTGTTGCCGATTGAATGGCTTGATAAGAAGACTCAACCGGACTTAACGACATTACGTCACCGAAACAAAGATGATCTCTAGGGTCAGGGACAATCCAAGGATCCTATGACGCAGGAAGTTCATGAGGCACAGTGGATATCATGTTGATAGAAGCAACTGACAGGCGTGGAACATTGGGCGGTGAAGTGGGAAAAGTACCCATTAACGAAGAGTCCTTTAAAAGGCCTACACCGTTGTTCTCATAACCTGATGGGGTTTTAGCAATAAACGGAACGTTGCCAGTACGGGTATCATAATTGAAGAAGGAAAGTTGGTCAACAGTAACAACCTTTCCTTGATGAGGGAAACATACTACACGGAAAAGTGTTGACACAACGACGCGCATGGAATCGATCCAGCTACGGACAAGTAAAAGATTATAATCAAGGGGAGTGTCAAAGACTTCCACTTCAAATTGGACCGCTTTACCTTCTAACGTGATGGGCAACGAAGGAAGAACACTGTAGGGCTTAAAACCAGAGCCATTGAAGGCTTTAAGAGTGTTCTGGGATTCATTCAAAGGAGGAGAGCCAATGGATTTCCAACAAGCAAAAGACATTACACACGTTGAGGCACCCTCGTCGATAACAGTTCGACAAATGTTCTTGTCAGAGACAACAACTTGTATCTGGAACGCGAGTTGAGGGGGTAACCTTGGAATGTGATCATCCAAGTCAAAGACTATTAGATTCGCATCTGTCGGGTCAATTCCACCTATAGCTTTCAACAGTGCCTTCCATTGTGTAGGACAAGACTGGAGGACTTCAAGGGCTGACATTGCGGAAGGTGCCTGGGCCAGATCTTCCACAATACTGTAGTTCTAGGCCGCACGAGCATGAGGATTGAAAGATGATTTCCTAACGACACCTTTTGGGGGTGGTCGCAGAACTGTATCAAGGCTCAGTTGTTCTAGATGAAGAGAACCGTTAGTAGGTGGAGTTGCGGGAGAAGTTTGGACCAACGAAGGAGGTAAATCATCAACCTTCTCCAAAGATGGAGAATAATTTTTGGCTCGAGTCGTGAGCGCAATGTTGTTCTGCTTAGAATCACCAGTACACATCAACACATATGATGTGGTAGAAGAAGAGGGTTGATCGTGAATGACAAACTGAGCTTGTTGTTGATACAGGAAGGGTTCGACCAAGACAGGTGGGGTAGGTGGTTTTGGAGTTCCTTGGAGGAATTTAGTGACCTCGGCATGTCGTGGACAATATTTCATGTAGTGATCATCACCACAGATAAGGCAAGGGTAGCAGGGTTTGCGCTTATCCCTATCTTCAACAGGAGTGGTTTTAGTTTGCTCTGCTTGATTATTATTTTTTCCCTCCTTATTCTTTCCTCTCCCCTTTTTAGATTTGTTTTAACCGGCTGGGGTAGATTGGACAACATTTACCTCAGAAGTTTTGCCGGCGAGATTGGCAGGAGACAAAGCATTTTGAACATTAGAAGAAGCAGATTTAGGGGTTGTTCTTGAAACATAATTCGATTGGGCTTGGGCAGTACCAATCACACCGTCAGCTACATGTGAGGCAGCTGGAGCAGTTGAAGTGCTGGAAGTATTAAGACAAGGTAATTCAGGTAGTAAATCGTAAAGTGTTCCCGTTTGCGAATAAACGAGATCCAGATATTGAGCACGACTTATAGCCTGCTCTTCCGTGACAACACCACCCATGGTGATGTCCTTACCAATTTCATTCACAAATGATTTTGTAAACCATTTTGCCAGTAACTGATCAGGAAGCTCAAGTTTAATGAGACGTCGTCTCCTTCGCCACTCATGGATATGATAAGATATATGAGTGCCTTTAGTCTGTTTGAAGGAAGTCAAAATCTCAGTCTCGGTATCATAATGGATCGGTAACTGGTAATGTGTAAGGAAAGCCATAGCTAGGGTGTTGAAATCAAAAAAGAAACCTCGTGGTAATTCAATATACCACTTCGCAGTAGAACCGGTAAGGGTTCATTGAAAAAGACGTAAACGAATAGAATCATCCATCAAGGAGTTGGATGAGAACCATAGGTGAAAATTCATAACGTGATTGTTTGGGTCCTCTCCCACTTTGCCGTCAAATTTAGGAATGTCCGATGGAAGTTTGGCTGGAATAACAGGCCATTGGGGAGAGTGACGAATAAGATCATTTAAAATCCTAGACAAATCTGACAAATCCAAAGTAGCAAGAAAAGGTAACTGTCGATTCACCTGCGGGTACTGGTGGCTTTGGAGTGGAAGCCTTGTTGGCAAACCAGTAGGACCGTAAGAAGTCTACCCATAATGGGAAGACCCAGGCAGATTCAGTGGTGGTTGGAGAGGATAGTAGTTCCGCAAATTATAACCTTGAGTTTGAGTAGGGATCTGAGTTTGAGCATTCTGACCCTGACCTCAAATAGGATTAGGTATACCTGGATATGGTTTTCCTATAGTAGGGACAGGAAATTGCTACCCCCCAGTCGTTTGAGGAGAATTTTGTATCATCTGATTCCAATATTGGGCCAAAGAAGGAGGTATATTTTGTCCAAAATGTGGGGTTGGTCCCCCTATCGTAGGTGGTGTTTCAACCGGAAGTTGTGTCCCAATCGAAGGTTTTGTATTAATTGGAATGTGTCCGGTAAGAGGAGGTTGAATCGTACCACCTTTTCCACCAACAGGAATCTTCAAGTTTGGTGTAATGGATGGGATAGTGCCACTAGGATTAGGATTGCCAGTGGAAGATACAAAAGGTATTCCAGAAGGAAATTAAGGGAGTGTCGGAATAAAACCAGGAATAGGGTGCCCAGGAAAAGAAGGACCACCTGTAGAATCGGATGGAGTTTGTGGAGGTGTTGGAACAAAAGCATTCAACAAAGCATTCAACGCATGGTATCCGGGTGGTAGAGTCGGAGTGACATTGGGCGTTCGCTGTGTGTTTATAGGAGCAAGACCAACAGCAGTGAACCCGGTTGGGACACTCGTAGTATTCACGAGATGGGCCATTTCGGCAGGGAGAGTAAAGTGATAAGTGGTATTCAATGGTATAGTCTCTATCTCATAAAACACTAGAGGGTTTATTTCGGAGACCACAGGAAAACCAGGACCAAAAAGGGTCCTTCGGAAATCACTTGCAGACCAGAAAGGATCTTGGCCTTCTATGCTGGGAAAAGGCCCAACGGGTGATCCAGAAGAAGTAACAACTAATTGTCCGGAAGAATTCAGTCGTCCAAAAGGGTGCTGAGAATCACTAGGAAGTCAAAAATCCTCTCGAGTATTTGTAATTCGAAAATGGTCGAGAGAGTCAGTTCGTTCCACTTGTGGTGTGGTGATGATTGTGGCTTCACTTGGCCCAGGAGAGCCCTCCGGTGTTCCTGTAGGAAAGGGTTGAGAAGCGTCCAGATGCTCTGGAGATAAAACTTGCATTCTATGTGAGCAACGTGGAGGAGCTATTGTAAATGAGTGACAAAATTCGCGAAGAAAAATCCTATGGTAAACTTAGAGAAACAAACAACACGCGCTAGTAAACAAAATCTAGGAAGCAATCACCAGACAAACAAGACCTTCTAATTTCGAAGCCACTAGTTGGTGATGAAATCCAACGTCGCAACAATGAGACGAGAAGGGGCGGGGATAGGGTGGAAAAGTTACACTGACGACTTGCTTAACAGACTTACACCCTGGTGCAAGCTCCCACACATAATCGTGGGTATACCCTCCAAGGAGCCCGAGTGAGTTTGGTCAAAGTCAATTCCAGGTACCGTGAAGACTTTCCCCTCCACAGTCACCTCGGGTAAGAACCTAGAGAGATATTCCACTAAGGTCACCACCAACAATAATAAAGCCTAGGGGGACAATCGACAGTCCGATCCACACACAAGGGCAGGGTATCTAGCCCGCAATCAACTCAAAAGGCTTCCACTCATCATTGTGGGTATACCTCTGAGTGATCCCCATAATACGTGCAATCTCTACACTGATATCAACAAAGC
>JZKD02S0349101.1:299662-322735 GCA_000966675.3 Picea glauca
TCTATATGATCACATGCTATCAAGTATAATACTTTACGACAACTGTTATCTCAACTATAGTCATTAGATTGTTATGTGTACCTTTGAATCTTATTAATCTTGATTAGTCAAACCTGGAGCCTTGTCGTCAAGAATGAGTGCTTTCTTTTCTTCCAGGTTTCCTTCACTCAAGTGACGAGTGCTTTCTTCAACCTTTCTTCTGTATTGAGACAATATGCTATCTTGACAAAAGTTTAGGTTAGAGGATAAGCTCTGTGATCAACTTTTGATCCTTCTAATAATTTGATCATAGCTTCAACATGCAACACTAATAATGTCATGACAAATAAATGCATATCAGAATAATCACACTTGGGTTGCATCATTCCTCTGAATGTGTTGGATCTTGAGATCCTTCTAGATGTATGGCAAGAGATCCCTTCTACTGCAAATACTCTTTAGGGTTTAACCATTAAACATATGTGAGTACATACCTCTGATGACATTTGTAGGTAGTGACTCCATTTGGTAGCAGCGGTAATCATTACCAACTCTTTAAAAACTTCAAGGGTGACTGCAACTGGTAGTACAGCTGCAACTGCAACTACAACTTAGGGTTTTATGAGGAAACCCTAATTTTCCAAACTTCAAATTTTGAAATTCTGATCCAGGGAATAGATGCGTTGAGCTGAGGCGAGTATGCTGGTGTACTCAGAATTTTGAAAATCCAACTTTTACCCCCTCAAACTTGATCTGCGGATTTTTGGACTGGTGCTTCTAGTTTTCTGGTACTTTTAGTACTCTGGTACTTCTGGTACTCTAGTTTTCTGGTTTTTTGGTACTTTGTGAAACTAGGGTTTCACTTTCTGGGAGATCCAGCCACTGAAAAGGTGTGTTGAAGATGCCAAATTGATCCTTAGGGGAGGGCGCAACTTTCTAGATAGTTTCAGGGCTGAAAAGATTCACTTTTGAAAAAAAAAACCTAATTTGTAGGTACTGCAACAGTGACATTTTTCCTCTTGCGAAATATGCTTCCCTCAAGTTGGATCTAAAACCATGTTAATGTTTATGCCATTATTATAGTTCTTTGCATTTCAATAGATAATAGCAATATAAGAACAAGATCACTGAGAAATACACATTCACAAGAGACACAACATTTATCCTGGGAAACCCTCTAGGGGAAGAAAACCTAGCAAAACTTCCTTAATATAAATAGCCAATACAATGCCAAGAGATATTATGCTAAAACGGAAAGTCCTCTCCCAAGATATGCGCCACTCTCTCTCTTCTTTGTCAGTAACATATTAGAACTTGTCTCTCAAATTGAGCAAGTGATTTGTGTTCAAATGAGGCACTAGCCTCCTTTATTTATACAAGTTCTGGCACGTGTGAAGTGTCTTTTCACTGGCAGGGCCGACTTCTCAATCTGGGTGCGTAAACCCACCTTTATTATATTTTTGGGTTTTCTTATTAACTACAAGGGTCGACTTCTTATTATGCCTATTATAATTGTCTATTGACCAATCCGCAAAAGGGGGTTTGGTCCTATTACAATATACGACATGATCAATCCACAATGGGGATTGATCCTATAAATAAAATATCAATAATAATAAGAATACTCTTAGCAGTTACATTATTTCAACAAAGTGTAATGTTGAGTTGTAACTGAAGTCTCAAGTCTAGTTTTATTTTTGAACTAAAGTGTAATGTTGAGTTGTAACTGAAGTCTCAAGTCTAGTTCTATTTTTGAACTAAAGCATACCACTCTCAAGTCTAGTTCTATTTTCGAACTAAATTATACCAGTATCAAGTTTAGTTCTAGGTTTGAACTAAAGCATGAAGCTGAGTTATGATTAAAGCATGCAAACAAGTTGTTATTTTGAGCCTCTCCTCTTCTCCTCTTCAACCTATATAAGCAGAGGTCGACCCCTCTCTTCAACATAGTTTTTGATATGCAAGTTAAGGGAGAAGAAATAGAGGAGCATATCAATGATAAAGAGGCAACATACCAAAGAAGTATATCAGTATTGTATATCAGCAATAGAGGTTGCATATCAGAGGCATATATCAACAGCATATCAGAGGTGTATTTCAGTAAGGTCTCTTAGGTCTTTGTCAGATCAGAGTCATCTTGGGAAGCTCTTTAAGAGAAGAACATTCATGGTGGATATTTGTAAGTGATCTTACATTATTAATGAAATAAAGGAATATCATTTGTTGGGGTTTTTCTCCCTGTTCAAGGTTTCCCCAGGGTATATGTGTTGTTGATGTGCATGCTTACTTATCTACATAGTTATAGCTATCCGGTTATGATTTGGTATTGTTGAAGTGTATTAAGTTGGAACCAAAGTGTTGAAGAAAATAAAGAATTAATCCGCATAAGAAATCAAGCTCATAATTTAACATGGTATCATAGATTAGGGTGTGTTAAACGTGGGTAAGTGCGGCAATAGGTACACATAGATCCAAGCTAGCTTGATTAAGTTTCCAGTGTGAAGTCCATGGCATCCTCCATTTCAGTCAGGGTCGAGGATATGCTTGAAGGAGCTTCCAACTTCAATGTTTGAAAGCTTCGGATAACAAATATCTTTTAGAAGCATGATATTGAGAAGTATGTGACCACAGTGGTGGAGGAACCCACAGATAATGTAGGAAGAGCGGCCTTCAGGAAGAGTCAATAAAAGGCCAAGAGAATCATCTTTGACTCAGTCAAATATAGTATAATTCCTACAATGACTTCATTAACGGCTGCCAATGATTGTATGGATACCTTGGTGAATCTGTATGAGAAACAGTCTCCAAGTTAGAAGAGGAAACTTAAGCACAAGCTTAAGTATTTGAAGATGGAGAAAGGTGAATTAGTGGCCTCTTTTTGTTCCAGGATAGCCCAGATCATACATCAACTTTTGGTCACAGTGGTGACAGTATATGATGATGATTTACTGCAAGACATTTTTTATGGTCGTCCTTCTTCATGGGAGACCTTCTTATCCAATATAAGTGGGAGTGAGATTCAACCCACGTTTGAGAGGTTATGGCATGATTGCCTCCAGGAGGAGAGTCGCACAACTACCAGGAGCGAGCCAACAAAAGAAGAGCACTCAGATTTAGCATCAAGATTCAAGGGAAAGAAGAAAGTCACTTTCCAGAAAGGATCTCAGAGGAAGCCAAACACCAAAGGTACATTCAAAGGAAATAATATTGATACATCTAAGATTAAATGCTTTAGTTGTAATAAGTTGGGTTATTTTGCTAAATATTGTTGGTTTAGAAAGAAATATCCAAGGAAAGGAAAACATCATGCCTCAACTGTTGAGGATGATGAATCCAAAAGAAATCAGAAAAGTCCTTCTAATGAGAAAGAAAATAGAAAATAATATTTCTTGGTTTCTGCCTTATCCAGTTCAATTTTCACAGGGCCAAAAACTTGGTTAGTATATAGTGGTGCATCAAAGCACATGATAGGGTACAAGGAGATCCTCTCATATTTCGAGACAAAATCTTTTGTAGAGCATGTTGATCTAGGGGATGACAAATGTTACAAGATAGAGGGAGTAGTCTCTATCTCCTTCATATTGGAATATGGGGCTAGAATTCATGTTCATGAAGTATTATATGTTCCAAGGCTCAAGAAGAATCTACTATCAATTGCAACCCTTAAGAACAAAGGATATTGGGTGATCTTTTAGGACAGGAAGGAACTAATATGGGCTAAAGGTAGCCACTTAAGTGCAGCAAAACTCATTTGAACTTACAGTGGAGGAATGTATGTCGTGTCAAGACAGTGAGTTCAGGAATTGGCTCATGATGTGACTAGCTCCAACGAGTTGTGGCACAGAAGAATTGGACATATTCATTACAAATATCTTCTAGATCTACAGAACATGGTATGTAGCATGCCCTCTATTTCTCTTAGTAATAATGAAATTTGTAAGGGATGCATGCTAGGTAAAAATATAAATAAATAATTCCCTAGTAGTGATAATAGAGCTCAGGGAATCTTATATTGGGTTCATTCTGATGTATGTGGTCCCATGTCATCTCCCTCACTCAATGTTTGTTTGTATTATGACATTTTTATTCATGATTACTCAAGAAAATGTTGGATATATTTTCTTAAAGCTAAAAGTTACATATTTAATAAATTCAAAGAGTATAAAGAATTTATTGAAACATAGATAGGGAAACACATCAGAATCCTTAGAACAGAAAATGGAGGAGAGTTTGAATCTCTCCAGTTTGAGGATTTCTGCAAGTCAGCGGGAATCAAGAGATAGTTGATTGTGATATATAACCCTCAGTAAAATGGAGTTGTTGAAAGGAAAAATAGGAGAATTTGTGAGGAAACGAAAGCAATGATGTTTGACCAGAATCTGCCAATTTGTTTATGGGAAGAAGCTACCTCCATTGTCATGTATATTCAGAACAGGTGTCCACATGATATCTTGAAGGACAAGACTCCTAAATATGTCTTCTCATGGATCAAACATGAAGTAGGGAATCTAAGGATATTTGGGTTTCCTGTGTATATTTATGTCCCTAAGGAAAAGAGGACAAAGATGGAACCCTCAGGCACGAAAGGGTTTTTTTGGGGTACAGTGAGAACTCCAAGGATTACATAATTTATGTACCAGGTCAAAGGAAAATATAGGTAATAAGAGATGTGACTTTCCATGAGGAAGCCGCATTTAAGAAATCCAGAGAGATTCAACAGGAATCAGAAGTTGTTCAGCCAACTTCACCCTCTTTTGAAAATGAAGAGTCAGATAATTGGAGGGAGGAACCTCATGAAGGGCCAAGTAATGAGCCCCTAGAACCCATTGAAGTGTTAGAAATAACTCTTGAAGAACCTCCAGCCAAAAGGAAGACAGGGTGGCTTAAAGAAATAGTGCAGGAAGCGGAAAGGATAGCTACTCCCAAAGGAAATTTCAAGGAAAGGAAGATGCCTCATAGGTTTGGAGGCTATGTTGCACAGATGAGTAGCATTAGTGATACCGAACCTTCTTCATTTGAAGAAGCAGATAAATTACAAGTATGGAAGGATTCCATGCTTGAGGAATACAGGTCTATTATAAAGAACAATGTTTGGGACATTGTGTTGAGGTCAAAAGACAAATCAGTGGTTTCTTCCAAATGGATCTATAAGATCAAACATGTAGTTGATGGAAGTGTGGAAAATTTCAAAGCAATATTTGTAGCCAAAGGCTTCACTCGAAAAGAAGGAATCAACTATGAAGATACTTTTTCCCCTATATCCAAGTATACCTCCATTCGAACTATTATTTCTTTATCTCCCATGCTTGGTTGGAAGCTACATGAGATGGATGTAAAAACAACATTATTGAATGGAAAGATTGATCCAGAGGTCTGTGTGGAACAACCAGATGATTTTTTACTTCATAACAAAGGAACTCATTTATGCAAGCTAAGGAAGGCCTTATATTGTCTTAAGCAGGCTCCCAGAGTTTGGTATGACAGGATTGATGGCTTTCTTAAAAGCCTGGGATTTTAGAAAAGTGATGTTGATGAAAATATGTACTTCACGGTAAGAGGTAACCAACCTGTTATACTAATCATGTATTTTTATGATCTCTTTCTAATAGGAGATGAATGGCTAATAGCCTGGTGTAATAGGGAGCTAACCTTAGAATTTGAGATGAAATACTTAGGCTTGATGCATTACTTCCTAGGATTGGAAGTATGGAAAAGACAGAGTGAGATATTTCTGGCACAAGGAAAATACACAGTGGATGTACTAAAGAGGTTTGGTATGATGGATTGCAAATCCATGTCTACTCTGGTGATTACCAACCTGAGGTAGTTGCATGATTTTGGTACAGGTTTAGATATGGTGGATCCCACCATGTATAGGCAGTTGATTGGATCATTGATGTACATGATCGAAACTAGGCCAAATATATGCTATGCAATGATTGAAATGAGTCATTTCATGACTAAACCAAGACAGAGACACTGGGTGGCAGCAAAGCACATCTTAATATATCTCAGAGGGACCATTACTTATGGTCTAAGATATACATCCAATGGTGGTTTATTTCTGCATGGGTATGCAGATGTTGACTAGTCAGGAAGCCCAGTGGATCAGAAGAGTACTTTTCGATATTGCTTTAGTTTAGGATTCGCTATGATCTCTTGGTCAAGCAAGAATCAGGGATCCATTGCACAAAGTGAAACAGAGGATGAGTACATTGCAACAAGTGATGCTAGCAAGGAAGCAGTATGGCTCAGAAAATTGGTTTTTGGGTTGTTTGGAGACAAGATCAAGATGATGGTGGCTCACTGTGATAATCAAAGTTGCATAAAATTGACAGAGAACCCGGTATTTCATGACAGGTCAAAACATATTTCCATGATGTACCACTACATCCAAGACTTGGTCCATCGAAAAACTGTAAAGTTATAGTACATAGCCATGAGCGAGCAGGTAGTTGATATCCTGACCAAGCCTCTGACCTTGAGACAGTTTGTGTAGCTGAGAGGAAAGCTTGGTGTGGCTGCGAATGACTCCCTCACTGAGAGGGAGTGTTAAATTTGGCAGCATCGACATTCATTCTCCAATGAGAGGCCATATGGGCCACCACGAGGCTAGCCAGGGAGATTTGGAGAATCAACCAGTCTTGTGAGGTATTGATAAAATCCAAAGGAATGTACAACCTCTGTGAGTCAAACCAAAAGTCAGGATGAATGAGATGTTGTGTGAGTCTAATGACAAATTCAGGGGGAGCGTACAACCTCTATGAGCATAGACAGTCTAGTGAAAAAGTCAGGGGGAACATACAACCTCTCTAATCATAGACAGACTAGTGAAAAAGTCAAGGGGAACGTACAACCTCTATGAGCCTAGTCAAGCATTGTGAGCCATGAGCAAAAGTCAAGGAATATAGAAAAAGTTAGGATGAATATAAAATTCCTATAAGCTAGAAATAAACGATATTCCTAATATTGAAAATGATATAAATGTATTAATCTAGTGCGTTGGCACGTGTAACATTATCCACCATGAAGAGAAATTTGAATTTCCTTGTAAAGAGTCGAGTTGTAACTGAAGTCTCAAGTCTAGTTCTATTTTTGAACTAAAGTGTAATGNTGAGTTGTAACTGAAGTCTCAAGTCTAGTTCTATTTTCAAACTAAAGTGTAATGTTGAGTTGTAACTGAAGTCTAAAGTCTAGTTCTATTTTTGAACTAAAGTGTAATGTTGAGTTGTAACTGAAGTCTCAAGTCTAGTTCTATTTTCGAACTAAAGTGTAATGTTGAGTTGTAACTGAAGTCTCAAGTCTAGTTCCATTTTTGAACTAAAGCATACTAGTCTCAAGTCTAGTTCTATTTTCGAACTAAAGTATACCAGTCTCAAGTCTAGTTCTAATTTCGAACTAAAGCATGAAGCTGAGTTATGATTAAAGCATGCAAACAATTTACTATTTCGAGGCTCTCCTCTTCTCCTCTTCAACCTATATAAGCAGAGGTCGACTCCTCTCTTCAACACAGTTTTAGATATGCAAGTTAAGGGAGAAGCAATAGAGGAGCATATCAGTGATAAAGAGGCAGCATACCAAAGTAGCATATCAGTGTTTTATATCAACAATATAGGTTGCATATCAAAGGCATATATCAACAGGATATCAGTGTTGTATATCAACAATAGAGGCAGCATATCAGAGGTGTATTTCATCAAGGTCTCTTAGGTATTTGTTAGGTCAGAGTCATCTTGTCAAGCTCTTTAAGAGCAGAACATTCATGGTGGATATTTGTAAGTGATCTTACATTATTAATGCAATAAAGGAATATCGTTTGTTGGGGTTTTTCTCCCTGTTTAGGGTTTCCCCAGGGTATATGTGTTGTTGATGTGCATGCTTACTTATATACATAGTTAGTTCTATTTAGTTATGATTTGGTATTGTTGAAGTGTATTAATATGGAATCAAAGTGTTGAAGAAAATAAAATAATTAATCTGCATAAGAAATCAAGCTCATAATTTAACAGAAACTAGGTTGCGACTACAAACTGTCAAATGACTCTTCGAATGGCCTTTTGCTAAATATAAAATTGGCTAATATAATAGAAATATCTCATCATTAAAAGATGATGTGTCGATGCTTTTGTTTCACAGGGCATTTGGACGATTGAGCGCTCTATCAGACTCCTACCACATATTGTAACAGTCGTGATCTCTATTGCATGATCGTTTTTTGGTGCGTGCATGTGGAAGGTGACTACAGACCATTGCAAGTGCCTCCAAAATGATGACCCCAGCTAGGGAACAATGCCTCCTCTTCAAAGTGTCGCATGTTTAATGTACACATGTCCTTTTCCATGAGATTCCATCGTTGCATGTCATATGTTTTTCGTGCAGGTATCTTTCATAGTATAAGTTTGTGCCACATCTGAGGAGACAAAAACGGGTCGATCAATCACACATCTCGTCTCATTGGTAGTTTGTATACTCGAAGATTTCTCCTGAGAGACCAGATTCACCTTTTCAGGTTCATCACCTGCCTTTGCAGAACCGCATTCCTTTTCATCTTCTTCTATGATCTGGCTAGAGCCGCGTGGACTTTCTCCATGGTTGGTTTGCATTCCCTCAAGTGTTTTGCATTCCTTTCCTCCAATGCCCTTTGTGTTTCGCACAACTGTATGAATGTATCATGCACTTCCCTGAGTTGTCTCTTTAGCTGAGTCGTGTTTCCCTCGCGACCTTGTGATGCTGATACTTCGAGGGTATTTGTTGCTAAATGTTGTCTCATTTTTTTGTTTTCCTAGTATATCTCAACAATGGAGATTTGTGATTACTTCAGCTACTGCAACGGCTCATGAACCTATGCACTTTCAATGTGTGTCCTCCTCCTTCTACCCCAGCTTTCTCAACTTGTGCCTTCAACGGGATCCAGTCGAATAGTGTGCATGAGTAACTCTTTGGTGGCTGACTTTGCATGCGGCTCACTCGGGAGCCGGATCTCTTCGACCTCCTTGTTCTTCCTTAGCGTGCCCCTTCTCTGGGGTATTTTTTGTTGGGGGGATAGGGCTTCCAACATCTTTCCTTCCTTCACATCCCTTCTTGCTTCAACCTCCATGCGACATGGTGTTACCCTTTCCACAGGTAGAGTGAAATATCCTTTTGGATCCTTGGGGATGGCTGCTGCAAGTAGAAACGAATCCCAATTATTTCCCAGTCACCTTAACTCCTCCACCATAAGAAATTTAATCAACGTGACGTGTGATGTTTTCCTCTTCAGCTGATCTTTTTCATCTTGGGTGTTGTGCGCCATCTCTCAGAGACTTTGGTATAAGAAAAAGGGCATATTTAACAGTCTCCTCCCTGTGAAGTGCATCAAAACTCTAATGTGGTACAGATATATTCTATCAAATCTTCCTTCATGGGTGAAATATTTCTTAATCACCTCCATGAGTTTTCGAAAGGGCCCCTGCAAATATCTACTTGGAATGCTCATTTCAACCTTCCCATCTAAGCAGTCTCACTTGATGAAGTCTTTGTAACACTATGTGTCCAAAGGAATGCCTTTAAAACAGCTTTCACCATGCGATGGGATCTCTATCGTGACTGGAAAAGTTTCCTCTATCACTTGGAAAGTGACACCTGCAATTACTGTGTAGGACCCATCGAACCTGAGTGTGAACTTCTCCACTAGTTTCGTGTTGAAACCTTGTATTTTTATACAAAAGGCCATGCATATAACCTACTCAAAAGACGCCCTAACCTTCGGATCTTTGTTGATCAATGTCAAGATTTAAGGCTCGGGCCCAACATTCTTTCCACTTCACGCACCTTTTCTTATTCTCTGGGATGTCGCCATGGCGTAATGCATATCGGTCATGTGTTTGATGGATTTTGTATGGACCAAAGGCATTAATCTCAATTGACCCGGGCCTGCGAGAAGAATTATAGGTGATGCATAAACTTGATTGATGATCAGAATGCATGTAGAGCACTCAGAATTTATAATCGGGCAGGCAAGAAATGGGAACCTGTCTAGGGACATTGAATTCATGGCGACTGGATGTTTCAGAGCGAGATTGGAGATTTTCGCAATGCATCCATGTGACGGGTACACTTCGGAGTGTGCTAAGTACAACTGATAAGAATTGCAGGGCATATGTGATACGAGCACTATGATTTTTCATTCTCTCTAGCTTCATAATGGGTTGATTATGTTGACTTGGTCTATCACAATGACTTCTATTTAACAACTTTCCTCGGATTTAGGCATGTAAGACCTTCTCTTCTGACAGGACCTGACTCTTTGGGAAAAGACCTTTACCCCTTACACATGCTTTGGTTCTGACATCCCTTTTCAACTCCAAGAGCCAATTGGCCACTTGCTGACTTCGACCCATTTTCTCTTTGATGCCTAACCTCACATGCTTTGACACATAGAATCTAACTCGACTAAGACTGAATCTAACTGGAAAAAAATGACGGCACTAACAGCTGGCTCCAATGGGGATTGTTATCCTCCCAGTGAGGTTGAAAACAACAACAGACCAGGTTCTTGACCATTGGGCCTTATTCAACTTCTAGACCTTGAACAACAGAAAACCAAAAAACACAACCTAAACCTTCTTAACATGGCTTCGACCAGACTCAGCATAAACTTAGGGCCTTCACTCCGGGCTTCAATTTTTTGCAGACATACTGACTAAAAATAAATAAAAAACCCTCTTTGAAAATGAAAAACGAAAATAAAATGATTACTTACAATGAAAATGAGATTTAAATAGACTTTACTGCACCAGGTAGTGTTTGAGGAACCTGTCGTTTACAGGCCCCCAACCAACACATTCCCCATTTAGTTCTTCTAGAAAATATGTGTTGTTTCCACGATATGCACTAATTCTGAAAGGCCCCGTCCAAAGATGATTGAATTTTCCGTGTTTTCCTTTATCTTCATTCCTTGCATCCCACTTCAACACCATATCTCCCATCCGAAATCCATGTTGCTTTGCATGCTTGTCGAAGGTTTTCTTCATATTCTTTTTATGAAGTTGTGATTGGTTGTAAACCTGCTCCCTCATTTGTTGTGTGTGAATCAATTAATTTATCCTTCTTTATGTATCATCTGGCTCGGCCTCTTTCTCTTGCAGCAAATTTTTTATGGGAAATCCCAGCTAGGTAGGGAAAATCGCGTCCGTGCCATACACAATTTTGAATGGTGGCGTGGAGATGGAATTTTTGGTAGTGATTTTGTCCGCCCATAGCGCATAAATAACTTTCTTATGCCAGTCCTTCTTGTTGTCCCGTAAGAGTATTTTAATGATCCTAGTTAGGCTCTTATTAGATGATTTTTCTAACCCATTACCTTGTGGGTAATATGTTATAGAATGTCCCAGTGTTATATTGTAGTCCTTGCAAAACTTCTCTATTTTCTTGGACTTGAAAGTGGCCACGTTTTTTTTTATGATCTTGATAGGGCACCCGAACCTAGACATGATGTTGGTCTCCAGGAAATGGATAACCATCATGTCAATAGCCTGCTTCGTTGGAATTTCTTTGATCCACTTCGTGAAATAATCTGTGGTTGTAAGTATCTGTCTATTTTGCGTCGAGGATGGCAGGTGAATCTCTCCTATGAATTTCAGGCCCCATTGCATGAATGGTGCTTTGACCGAGATCATTTTTAGCGGCAGGGGTTGCATATTTTTCCTTCCATCGAAAATATAACACTCATGGCAATTGGAAACTTCTTTGTATACATCCATGAAGATGGTGGGCCAATAGTAACCTGCTTATGCATGGTGGTTTTCTAGTAGTGATTTCCCCCACAGTCGCCTTTGTGGAATTTTCTGATGGCTTGTCCCACGTCATCTTCTAGTATGCAGCTCAACAATATCCCTCCCGGATCCTTCCAATACAGTGAGTTGTTCAGGATGCAGAACTTAGTAGCTTTGAGCTTTAAGAATCTGGCCTTGGTCTTACTTAACTCTGGAGGGGCTTGCAGATTCCTCAAAACATAAATGATATCCATGTACCAAGTTGAATCGATGAACTTTTGAGCCACATGTGTGGTAGTCTCCTCCTGAGGATTCTCTGATAAATCAGTGATGAAGTTGATTCCCAGAACATCGTAGTTCGATTGCACCATCAATTTTGTGAGGCCCTGTCCTTTGATCAACTTTGTGGGCTTGATTTCAAGGTCATATTCCAGCATGGTCGTGATCCACTTACCTCTTCTTCCCTTCGGGTTAGGCTGAGTCGAGATATCTTTGACTGAGTTGTTGGGCACATAAGCGATGACGTGGGAATGCAATATGTAGGTTTTGAAATCATTTATGGATTTCACTAAGGTGTATGCTTGTTTCTCCATAATGTCATAACTCAGTGAGGCATCCCTCAGCATCCTTATGAAGTAGGCTATAGGCTTCTCAAAGTTTTGATCATCCTTTTGTAAAAATACGCCAGCAATGGTATGTTCTAAGGCAAATGAGAACAAGATGAAGTCCTTTGCGAAGTCTAGGTTGGCCAACACGGGAGCTTTGGTTAGTGCTATATTGATATCTTCAAATGATTTTCTGGCTTTGGGGTTCCACTTGATCTCATTCCCTTTCCTGAGCATACAAGTAATATTCTTTATAATTTCTTCCAAGTTTGGGATGAACCTTCTCAAGAAATTCACCCTTCCCGGGAAAGATTGCACCTCCTTCTTGCTGCGTGGAGTGGTGATTTTCAGGATTTCTTCAAACATATTGGGGTCTATCTTTATACATTCTTTCAAGATGATGTGGCCCAACAGTTTCCCCTCTTGCATTCTAAAATGTGATTTTTTCGGATTCAAGGATATGTTGAACTTCCTGCACTTTTGGAAAACTCTCTTCAAATGCCCAAGGTGTTGTTCGTCGGAGTTGGAGTACACTGTGATTTTTTCTAGATAGATCACTATAATTTTTTCCTTCTCTTCAGCAAACGCTATATCCATCGCCCGTTGGAAAGTATCTCCAGTGTTCATCAGGCCGAAGAGCATCTTAGCATACATGAACATCCCTCATGTTGTCATGAAAGTTGTCTTTTCTCGATAATTTGGGTGTACCATGACCTGATTGTAACCTGAAAATCCATCCAGCATAGACATCTTCTAGGACCCAACTACCTTCTGAAGGATATACTCCATCTTTGGGAGTGGGTAGTTGTCCTTGAGGGATACCTTGTTCAGATTTCGAAAATAGACGCACAACCTTATTTCGCCACTCTTTTTCCTTACAAGTACCATATTTGCAACCCATTTTGAAAACCTTAAAGAAACAATGATTTTGGCTTCGAAAAGTTTCTTTACCTCCTTTTCGACTAGCGGCAGCAGTAGGGGATTTATTCGTCTCAGATTTTGATTGAAAGGATTCTGGTCTTCTTTGAGGGGAATGACATGTTGAATCACTTTGGTCTCATAAAATTTCAAGTCATCATAACTCCAGGCGAAAACGTCGGGAAAATACTTCATAAGCTTGATATAATCATGTCTTTCCTCTGGACTGAGAATCTTTGATAGCTTGATTATTTTCATATTCTCCTAGGTCTCAATATTACAATCCTCGACATTTTTCTCATTTGCAGTGATCTTGGGATTTCCAACCATGTCGTTTTCATCAAAAATATTTTCCAATGGAACTAATCCTTTCAGGATGATATTATTCTTAAGTTGTACTATGTCCCTTCTGGCTATCTAGTTCTAGAAAGGTTCATCATCACTATGTGCATCCGAACTTTCATCTTCCTCACAGCAACACTTGTCATCAATGTTCATATTAGAAAACTCATCGCTCATTTGGAGAAATATCTCCACCTATTTGTCATCCTCAAACACTTGCCAATACTTGATATTATCGGGCACCGTCAGCTTGTGCTTGAATTCGATCTCATATTTTCTATTTGGAAAAATTGAAATTTTAAAAAATAAGGCTGAGGTGGCCAAGGCATTCGCAATATGATTCTTCCCCCTCAGGATCACTGATAAATTATACTCTGAGAATTCTTCAAGGAGGTCCAGCACCAGGTTTCTGTACACTCTCAGTATGGGGTGCTTGGATTGATATATGCCTTTCACTTGATTTATAACGAGTTTGGAGTCTCCATGCACTATTATCCTATTTTCTCCCAACTCTTTCAGAACTCTCAGGCCCAAAATCAGTGCCTCATACTCATCCATGTTATTAGTGCAGTCGAAAATGAGTTTGTAAGAGCAGAGTTTAGTGCCTACCTTGGGAGGGATTATCCATACGTTGGCCCCTGATCCTTCTTTACTTATGGCTCCATCGAAACTCATGTTCCACATCTCATTTTCCATGCGGTTCCTCAGGTCTACACACTCTGCTTCCTATCGTGCGGCTTTGTCATCAACATCCATGACAGTCGTCGATTCTTCTTCTTCAAAACTCACGTCATTGTAAACAATGGAGGAGCCGATATCAGTGTCAACAGAGTAGATGGGGTGGTTATTCGGCTACGTCTTACTACTCACCATGTATTTCAGAAGCACTTCTCTGTATAATCATATGCCTTGGCCAAAAACAAGAATGGTGGCATACGACATGTCCATCTGTAGTGTTCCCTTCAATTTTGTGGCCCATGACCTGGATAATAGCATGCCAAACTTAGGGGGTATATCGGCCACAACCACATCCATAACCAAATTCTTAGAAGGGATATGGGCCAGGGACACAACCAGATCTTTGATCAGACCCAGACATTTCTCTTTTCTGGAATCAAAAGAAAAGAGATAGTTATAGGTCTTGGTGATGTCCAAACCCAACTTGTCCATGATCACTTTGGGCATAAGATTGTGTGATGCACCTGAATCCATCATGGTGTTATGTAAGGTCATGTCATGGACCTTGATACTGACATAGAATGGGGCAACGTCCTCAGTATTTCTTGTTTCCTCTATGCACGTACCGAACTAAATGGCAGGGTGATCATCGTGGACATTGAAAGTGTCGAGAGTTCCCCCATATTTGGCATCTTAATGATATGATCCCGGTATTCTCCCTTTTTGATGAGTTTGTTGAAAGGGGTGGATGTTTTTATCTTGGCCATTTCATTCTCAAAGTTATAGGGGGGAGAGACATTTTCTACCTCTTTGTCGTATGTCTCCCGGCTTGTTTCTGGCATTCTCCTTGGAAATTCCTCCTTTGAATTTTCCTTTTATGTCGCATCCTTGGTCGAATTATCTTGCTTCGGTTGGCTAGTGGAAGGGATATCCACTGGAGTTTTCCTTACAGGATTTTTCTATTGAGCCTCCCTTATGGGATTCATCTATTGAGGCTCTATGGACGCCTTCTTTCTCCTAAGGTTGTATTGCTTTTGGAATTGCATGATAGCATTGTGATAGCATTTCCTGAATTCCTCTGTTTCCCAAGATAGTGTGTCATCTATCTCCATCATAATGTCGTCATTTTCTCTCATGTATTGATCATGTTCCCCCTTCTTCAAAAACACGCATGTGTCCTTGTCGTCACAACAATGCATTTGATCCTAGAACATTTAATCAACATCTTTGTCTGCATAGTTTTTTTGGAATGGGGGCCTTATTTGTTGGTCACACTGGTCTCTCTATTCCCTCTGCCTGATCTACGGGACTAGACCTCTTCTAGGATTTTGATTCCTGGGCTGGGGATCATATTGTTCTCAGGCGGTGGGTCTCTTTCCCAAGGACATTCTTTCCATTAGTTTCTCCATTGTCTTCATCATTAAGTCAAACATGTCCTCTGAGGGTCGAGATGTCAATGGTTGTGCATATCCTTGGGGTTTCCTCCCACCTTTATTGAAGTTATGTTTTATCTTTCCCGGTGCCATCAGGTTTACCTCAACCTCGATTGCATCTCTCATGATAGTGTTTAAATTTGTTGATCTTCTCTCCCTTAACAACAGGGTGAAATCATTGTCAAAGTAGTTGGTGTATCGTAGTTGTGCAACCCCAGGAGGCGGTTGGACTTCAGCAGGAATCAAATTGTAAACCCTTGTGAAACGGGCTGAGAAATCTTGCATTGTCTCATCTGGCACCCTTTTCATATTGTTACACTGTGTCAGTATCTGCAAAGGATTCTTTTTGTCTCCCCATCTAGTAATGAAAGACATTTAAAATGCAGAGAAGTCTTGAATGCTTGTTGTTGGGAGGGCTTTGAACCACTTTATCACCTCATCTGAAAGAATCTACGCGAACAACCTCATTTTCGCGTCTACATAGTCTACCTCTTCTAGGTCGACAAAATCGTTGAACAAATCCATATGCTTTTGGGCTGAAACGTTTCCTTCAGTGTCGTAGAGCTTGACCCTCTAGCTTTAGTTCTATGGAAAATCATGTAGTTGGGCAGGAAGAACAAGGGGAGTGAACTTGAAAGCCATTGCTCTAGGGGGTTCAGGAATTGGGGGATGTTATGAGTGGGATTTGCAAATTGCGGGATTAGAGATCAAAACCTTTCCTTGTCAAAAACTATATGGTCCAAGATGGTTTCTGATTTAGACCTAAACAAATTCTGTTCAAACAAAGTGTCAAACTTGAGGTCGTCAATGCCTTGAGCCTTGTCCTTGGGCAAGGATATATTTTTTTCT
The DNA here is from genome assembly GCA_000966675.3 of Picea glauca. Taxonomy (NCBI): domain Eukaryota; kingdom Viridiplantae; phylum Streptophyta; class Pinopsida; order Pinales; family Pinaceae; genus Picea; species Picea glauca. The sequence goes on from JZKD02S0349101.1 coordinate 316,220, forward strand.
AAGTAATAGAACGGGTCTTGCACATGCTCCCTTACCCTGCGTAGAAGTATCTTGGGATCATACATAGGCTCTACAGGGTTGGGGTCAGGATTGGATCTGGTATAAATGGTCTTCGGAGCTAAGTTTTCTAAATGGCGCTACTACGTGGCACTGGTCTTTTTCACTGGAGTCACCAGGGTAAAGGTCTTCATCCAATACAGATGTTTTCCCCAACGTTACCCTCAAGGGTCAAAACTATAGCTTTAGTCATTCTCCCAGGGAAAATTTATTCAATTCCATCCCTAACAACGGCGCCAGAATGTTAGCACCCTGTAAACTTTGTTCGGCTGAAGAAACGAATGATGGAGGCAACCTACAAACCAAATTTGAGGCCTAAAACTAGCCCTTTAGACCTAGAGAGGGATATCTCTTGAGACTTCATCTCTATACAAGATATAAATTTAAACTATGGGCTAGATTTAACACTTTTAAACCATATTGTTGGTAAAATTGGTGAAAGAAAGTAAGACCTTGGGCTATGGAGTCGATTTAAGAAAATGATAGAAACAAATGACTCAGTGACTAAAATCAAGAGGATAAAGGATAAATGAGCAACAATATTCAGTTAAAAATCATTGTGTGTGGCGATAGAAAAACACATGAAGCAACTCGGAGCATTGCTTGGGATGAATTTGGAGTTAACTTAGAAGAAATATGGTATGTCTAAATGGCGCGAATGTATAGCACTGCGAAGTGAATTCTAGATTCGAAATTACATTCTGATTCAGACAGGGATTATAGATATGAATATAAAGAACACAGTAAATCACATACGCAAAGAAAGAATACAATACATCAGACTGCCACCATTAGAATATTTTCATCAAATCTTTAGGACTTTTGCATTAAGTTTCAATTGGAGCAAAAAATGAAATCAATAGTCACTGTCTACATTGTTTTTCCAACCAACCTGGCTTACATTGAAAAGATTGGAATATATAGACCAAGGTGTGCCACTTTGGCTACCCGACGTTCTAAATACTACCCATAGAAACTAGGTTTTGACTACACAATGTCAGATGACTCTTCGAATGGCCTTTTGCTAAAAATAGAACTGGCTACAATCGGAAATATCATAGTCGCTCATCTTTGTTGCGGCATTTCAGTCATCAACAAGATCTCATCATTAGAAGATGATGTGTTGATTCTTTCCTTTGGCAGGGCATCTTGACATTCGAGTGCTTTGTCAGACTCCTGCCATGCAATCATTTGTTGGTGTGTGCATGTGGCGGGTGACTGCAGACCATTGCAGATGCCTCTAAAATAATGACCCCATCTAGGGAAAAATGCCTCCTCTTCAAAACGTCGTGCATTTAACATATACCTGTCCTTCACCATGAGATTCCATCATTGATCATCGTATGTTTTCTGTGCGGGTATTTGTCAGAGTATAAGTCTGCGCCATGTCTAAAGAGACAAAAACGAGTCGATCAATCATGTGTCTCATCTTGTTGGAAGTTTGGATACTCAAATCTTTCTCCTAAGAGACCAGTATCCTTTTCAGGTTCATCACCTGCCTTTGAAAAACTGCATTCCTTTCAACTTCTTCTATGCTCTGCCCAGAGCCGCGTGGACTTTGTCCATGGCTCGTTCACATTCCCTAAAAAGTTTCACATTCCTTTCCTCCGACACCCTCTATGTTTCGCATACTTGTATGATCGTATCATGTGTTTCCCTTGCGACCTTGTGATGTTTATACTTCAAGGGTCTTCGCTGGTAACTATTGTCTCAGTTATTTGTTTTCCTAGTATAGGTCAGCAATAGCGAGGTGGTCTTGCTTCAATTGCTGCGACGGCTCATGAACCTCTACACTTTCAATGTCTTTCCTCCTCCTTCTACCCTAGGTTTCTACAATTGTGCCTTCGATGGGCTCCATCTGAATAGCACGCATGAGTAACTCTTCGACAGTTGACTTTGCGCGCAGCTCGCTTGAGACCTAGATCTCTCCAGCCTCCTTGTTCTTCCTTGGCCTACCCCTTCTCTAGGGTATTTTTTGTTGGTGGGACAGAGATTCCAATGTATTTCCTTCTTCCGCATCCCTTCCTGCTTCAGCCTCCACGTGGCGTGGTGTTAACTTTTCCATGGGTAGAGGGAAATATCCTTTTGGATCCTTGGGGATGCTTGTTGCAAGTAGAAATGAATCCCAGTTATTTCCCAGTCGCCTTAACTCATCCACCAACAACAATTTAATCAACACGATGTGTGATATTTTCCTCTTTGGCTGATCTATTTCATCTTGGGTGTTGTGTGCCATCTCTCAAATACTTTGGTGTAAGAAAAAGGGAAGATTTAACAGTCTCCTCCCTATGAAGTACATCAACAATTTAATTTGGTGCGGATATATTCTGTCAAATCTTCCTTCACAAGTGAATTATTTCTTAATCACCTCCATGATTTTTCGAAAGGGCCCCTGCAAATATCTACTTAGAATGCTCATTTAAACCTTCCCACCTAAGCAGCCTCACTTGATGAAGTCTGTGTAACATTGTGTGTCCAAAGGCATGCCTTTAAACCACCTTTCACCATGCGAAAGGGATCTTTGTCACGGTCGACAGAGTTTCCTCTGTCACTTGGAAAGTGACACTTGGAATTACTGTGTGAGACCCATCGAACCTGATTATGAACTTCTTCGCTAGTTTTGTGTTGAAACCTTGGATTTTTCTACAAAAGGCCATGCATCCGACCTACTCAAAAGACGCCCTAACCTTTGTATCTTCGTTGATCAACTTCAATATTTGAGGCTCAAGCCCAAAATTCCTACCACTTCCTGAACCTTTTCTTATGCTCTAGGATGTCGTCATGGCGCAACCCATATCGGTCCTGCACGCGATCAATTTTGTGTAGACCAAACACGATAATATCAATTGACCCGAGCCTGCGAGAATAATTACAGGCGATGCGTAAACTTGATTGATGATCAGAATGCATGTAGAGTGCTCGAAATTTACAATCGAGTGGGCAAGAAATGGGAACATGTCAGGGGACACTGAATTCATGGCGAATGGATGTTTCAGAGTGAGCTTGGAGATTTTTGCAGTGCATCCATGTGACGGGTACAATTTGAAGTGTGCGAAGTGCATCTAATAAGAGTTGCAGCGCATATGTGATATGAGCATCACGAATTTTCATTCTCTCTAGCTTCATAATGAGTTGATGATGGTCACTTATTCTGCCACAATGACTTCTATTTAACCACTTTCCTTGACTTTAGACATGTAAGACCTTCTCTTCTGACAAGACCCGACTCTTTGGGAAAATACCTTTACCCCTTACACATGCTTTGGTTCTGACATCCCTTCCCAACTCCAAGGGCCAATCGGACACTTGTTGACTTCGACCCATTTTCTCTTTGGTACCTGATCTCACACGCTTTGACACATGGACTCTGACTCGACTAATACCGACTCTAACTAGAAAAAAAATGACGGCGTTAATAGTTTCAATGCCAAATCCTCTAATAATTTATATATTTCCTACATACTTGGAAGTTTGTTGTCTCCTTGGCCAACTTGGCCACCATCTCATCGATAACATACTTACATAGTGCATTCTCTGTAAATATGTAATTTTACCCTCCGCGTCTAGAGGTTTGTTATTTCTTTTTTGATACATCAAGTAAACTATTACAAGTAATCTACTAAAACTATACATTGTCAATGCACAATTTTGTATCAATCTATTTCATATGACCAAGTTTTGTCATAAATTTTCTCACGTCTAGATCCATAATGATATATCACATTGTTTCATCCTTTCCATTGATTGTATCTTATTCTCTTTTACTAAATTATATGTGCATTTGAACTATATATAAGTCACACAATGTGTATATATTTTGGTTATGTTCTCTATCTTTATTCCCTACTTCTTAAGTTCAATTATATGCACCATAATAAATTCCCTGAGTCACATAACTCTACATAACATCAATCCAATGTGGCATTCATATCCACTTCCACTTGGTTGAGTTTTTGTTTATATCATCTCACCACCCCAATGCAACTAGGCATCATGGCCTGCATTGTAGCTATGTGTAGCATGACATAAGTTGCAGGTTTGATCGATGTCCTCACAGTGAAGGGGTTGCACACTTAATGCAACCAATCCAACCTTAAGTTTGGATCAATACATGGTGATGTAGGAGCATCTTTGTCAATCGCGTGGAGAAAGACCTATCAACACCAAGGAACCTGTATGGAAGCTCAACGCTGGCAGTTACAGTAGATATTTTGAGGTCCTCCTTAATTCAGCGCTGAAATTAATCTTTTGAGGCACGCTTGAACGATTACGAGCGAAGTGGGAGATTACACTATGACTCTGGAATGCGACTGGTCTAGATAGTCATTAGGTTAAGTTATAGAGTAGACAAGTAGCCAAAAAAAAAAACCTAAGAGCCCTCTGTGATAAATAGAGGTTTTGTATGCCCGAATGAGGCTAGTCGGTAGTTGGCTAGAATAGAGTTGTTAGGAGAAGAAAATAAGATAGAAATTAGGAGAATATTTCAGTAGTTTTTGTTGTTCATTTACAATTGTAACCATTTTCACTTATGAATATAACAGAGGAAAATTGACCTCATGCATGGTGTGGACATTTCTTGCAATTCTCTATTACTATGTTCTTGTGAATGAATGAATTTCATTATGAATAGATGGGACTGTAAATGTTAGGATAAGTTTAAATTGTTTCTCTTTGATCGAGTGGTGCAAGGTGTGCACACAGAATGCAATGAGTGCATTGATGGAGTCTATTTCGATTCTGAAGCTCATAAGAGATAGCACGAAACTTCCCTTTGCAAGGAGAGCAAATAGATTGGTGCAAGACGTGTACATTCATCCACAAGAATTTGAGCCTTGCATAAGATCTGGTGCAAGGAGTGCACAGATTTGAACTTCGATTAAGTGTCGAAGGGACTTTATAGAAGTTGAAGAACAGAAAAGGGGAACACCAGGAGGGTGAGAGGAGTTTCTCTTTGAGAAATCTCAAGGATCTGAGTTATCGAAATCCATGAAACACAAGGAGTGCGTGGGAAATTGAAGTCTTCACGAGACAAAGCTCAGGAGGGGTAACACTTTTCATAATTGTTAAAAATATCTAGGAATCAGACTTGATGAAAGAGTAAATGTTTGAGACCTTTGAACACCCAAAAAATCTTCTAACTCTGACGATAGTGTAAGCGCAAGGGGGAAAAGACTTCAAACATTCGATCTGAATGCCAGAGAGTTGGAACCATCCATTGGGAGGGACACGTGGTGAACGACCATCATTTCACTGACTCGTGCTTTGGGGGAGTCAAAGGTAAGAATGCTAAGAATTCACAAAGCCCGAATCTGTGACTTGATCTAAGTCGTTGGATTCAGGCGAGATATGGATCGTTGATTGTTCAGGGTGAAATATCGGCATTTCGAGGATCATAGGATCGGAGGTGACAAGTCTTTCAACTTCATGAAACATGAAGTCCCGAAGTCATCACTACCGTCGGATTGAAGGAGAGACATGAACTATTGATCCAGTGCCATTGCAATTTTGGGTATCGGGAGGACGGAGGTATGGAGACTTCCAAAGTCACGAAACACGAAACATCGATTTGATCACAGTCGTCGATTAAAGAATGATATAGACCACCAATCTAGGGTCATCACGATTTTGGATATCGGGGGAATGGAGGTAGAAGAAGTCCCAGAGTCGTGAAACATGAAATCACGACATGCCTTTCACTCAAGCACGTGGTCACCGCCAGTGGTCACAGAGAGAGAGGGATAGCATGTACTAGGCCCCTATCGGTATTTCAAGAGTTGGGAGAGTTGAGGAGGCTCGTACGGAAAGGTATGATACATGAAATCATGAAACGCCTTTTGAGTTAGGTGAGTGGTCATAACCATGGTCACAAGAGGGAAGGGGCTTTGCCTGTAATTATGTGGCCATCATCGAGGTCACATCTGAGAAGGGGACAAGAGAGGAGGCACTAACACTAACTCTGATATTTTCACAGAGCACAAAAGTGAAGGTTGTGGGTGTCATAGAGCCTGCACCAAGAGTCATGAGGACCTGTATTTGACACAGGATGAGACCTGTGGCGTTTCAGAGAGTCATCGACTCCAGAATCGAAGATCCTGACAAGGAGGTCGTGCAACCCTTAGGAGGGAAGGGGGTCTACATCAAGTGGTATCAGAGTAGAAATTTTTCTTGTAGACAGCAGGCAAAGGAGAGGAGACAAAATAACTTGGATTTGTACTCTGTGTGTGTGACAGAAAATCAACACAATGCTGCCAAGGAGATGAGGAGATCAACCTTTAGCCAATCGAGTTGTAGAAAGGGATATGCAAGAACTTTGTACAAGATTAGAGGTGATGGAGGTAGCACAGAGAAGAGCTCCTGATGTTGTAGACATCAGCGATGCAGAGAGAGAAGAAGCAATGGGTGAGAATGTTGTTGAAGAAGATGCAGGAAAGGATGTTGCAGAAGAACACTTGCTAAGAG
>JZKD02S0349113.1:0-19001 GCA_000966675.3 Picea glauca
ATGTTTGTTGTGTATTTATTTAAACCACATATTTAACCTTACAAAGACCTCACACATAAACATTTAAAAGAAGCATAAAATTGACACATAAAACCTCTTGCACAACTAAGACATTAAGCAAGGTCCTCAAGTTTATTTTAATGGAGTAGAGGGTGCTTGCATATCATAGAAAATTAGCCCCCTATTTTTAGATCAACTATCCTGAACGTGATGAAGATACCACACTTTGGAAGGCATCAAGAGGTTAATGCGTGCGTTAAACTCTTGTTGTCATGCTTCCATGGAGGTTATTTGTGGCTGGACAGACACATCACCATAGATCCAGTGCTAATCCATTGGATCATCGGATTAAGCATGCAAGGACCAGACCCACAATAATTTTATCCAAGGAAGGCTGCAGATCACGCCTTGGTGCAGAAAATCAAAGATACCTATGGATATGTGGAGAAGGGGAAGCAAGGATATAAGGTAGCTTCCATTCAGAATGGCGCAGTGTGCCTAGCCTGCCAATTGATCGTTGGTAAGCTAGTAAGGAAGAACAGACCCACACAGGTCACGGGGTTCATTGTTGACCTCATGGGAAAATGCATTGAAGGACTACAAATGAACCGAGCGAGTTACCTCATCAACCATTTAGAAAAGTACTACTGTTGTTGGCCCTTGACCAAGTTTTGAGGATCCTTGGTCATATTTGACCTACTTTTGGGACTTCGACAGGCTGTTGAAGGTGGAGCGCAAGTCGAAGTGGAGATCACGGGATCTCGGCCCCCTTTTAGGAATTTTTGAGTTTTGGGCTTATGTAACGGGTATGGGGATGTTGGCCCATGGGTTTACCCATGTTTAGGCCCTTTTTGTAATGTATAAATAAATAACTAAGTGATGTAAGAAGTAGTTACTAGTCATTGATCGACTTAGTGCATGGCTAGTTGTCTTTGTGCACGAACGTGTTAAGGTTTGTAGAGCTAAGTGCGAGTGTTGTGGAAGAGGTTTTGTGCATGAACTATGTAAGGATTTGTGTTGTGACCTAACTCAGGGAAGGAGGATCTAGTGAGGTGCGCGTAGATCTCATGTCCTATGTGGAGTTGGCTTTGTGGCTTTGTGCATGTAAGAAGATTGGAAGAGCCTAATAAAGAAGAGAAGAGTTGGTGGACGTAGCCCCACACTGGGGTGAACCACGTATATCCTTTGTTGTTATGCTTTGTGTGATGTATTGATGTGCTATGTGTTTACTTGCTTAGTGCTTTGGCATATATACACTGATTTTGTTCTTAATAATATGAATAAGTGCTAGATCTAACCCATGTGAATATGCTTAGTGCTTGAATATACTCGATCTTGGTGAATATTGTGATGCTTTGTTATTAGGTTTTTACTACGAAGTAGATAAGGGTTAAATACCGATGAACTGTAATTGCTAAGTGCTTTGATATGATATTGTAATCATAGATCTGTGTCCCAGCTAAGGTTGCAGACATTGGAGTCCTACAACCCCCCCTGCCTCTACCTCGGGTGAGACTTCATCTTCTTTGCAGGTGTTGCTAAAAGGGCCGATAGTTAGGGTTTTTTTGGTGTGTTGTTGTAGCATTGAACCTTGGGTCTGCCCCTGTTCCAACAAATGGTTCCATTCCCAGGACCTGAAACTGTGATTGCTGGGAACTAAAGAAAAGAAAGCTATGTACGTAGATATGTTGCTTTAGTGCACAATAGTCTACTTGACTTATGAAGCTTTGTGCTAAGAAGAAAATTCAGATTTGGAGAAAAGAGGTAAGATCATAAAGCTTTGTGCTTTGTTAAAGGTAAGAACAATAAAAAAGTTTTGATTGAAAAAGGTAAGATAAGTGAAATTTTTTGTTTCAAAAGAATGGATCTAGGTATGTTTGATATAAAAATTTTCCTAGATTGAAAAATAGGGCACAACTAGATGAAAGATGGTTTGATATGAGTAGATTTGATAGAAATAATGAAATATATGTTATTCCTATGCAGAGAAAGAATTTTTGGAATAAAAAATGGATGCAAGACCCTAGAGAGAATTTTTTGCAGGTTAGCTACTATGATCCTAGTGTGAAGTACAAGAAAGGTTGGGGATCATTTCAAAGAAAAAGAAGATTAACCCTTTGTTATAATTGCAGAAGACTGGGACATCTTGCTAAGGAATTCCCTGGTAAAATACCTAGTTTCCTTTGTTGTCAAGCTATGGACCATGAAGTTTTGGATTTCCCTAGAATGATTGCTAAGGTTGAAAGAATGAATATGAGACAAAAAAACCCTAAGGAAGATAAAGAAACTAAGACCATGGAAAAAATCCCAAAAGAATCAAAGAATGTATTGCTACAACTGAAAGACACCTTAAATGATCACAAAAATATCAACTTATCAGAGATCTTCAAAGAAAAAGAATGCATAGAAACAAGAATAGGAGACTTCGACATTGACTGTGTTCTGGATGAGGGAACACAGGTGAATATCATGACAAAAAGAACTTGGGAAATTTGGGAAATCATGCTATGATCCCTTCATTAGAAGGAATAGGATCATTTAGGGGAAAGTTGATAACCCTATGTGGAATACTCACACACATATTTATGAGAACACATGGAACTTCGATAGAGGAAGATTTTGAGGTTGTTGAATTTATTAAGAGCAGTGCCCCATTTTCTATATTACTAGGAAAAACTTGGATTGAGAGGGATCAGGCCAGAAGAAAAGAAGAGGGAGCCTTAGAATGGAAGAAGCAAGAAGTGAAAGATTTCATGACTAGAAAGATAACAAACTTGATTGAAGAACGGGAGAACAAATCAAAGTTGTTCAGATCCAGAAACTTGGATGTCAAAAAAACACAAGAAGACTCACAGAAGAGTGAAGCACCTACCCCAGACAGAGAATAAGTATTTCCCTTAAACCATACGAAAGACGATCAACAACATGAAGTTACTATGCTAAAAAGAGATAAGAATCATAATGGAAAGAGGAATACCGAGACAAATATCACAGGGAAGAAGGCTAGAAAGCTCAGTAAGAAAAGAGAAAAGATAGAAAAGTTGTAGAATGTTCCAGAAGGGACTTCGTAGAAGGAAGGTTTGAAAAACTAGAACTTTGTTGAGATATCAAAACAACACAACCTGGCACTTCTCCACAAGGAAGTGATATAGCCGTTGAAAGCATTATAATTGTTAGTCCGACACCCCAAATGGCTAGAACAATAGTTATGGCCAGAAAGCTCGCCATCACACCATTGGGACCACGCTACAATGGGTAGAACCGCATTGATGAAGGTCTCTTGTCCGTTGGAGAGATTAATCATTACCCGCTGCCTACTTATTCCATTGAATGTTTCATCAAGAACCCTTTTGCGAATTCTATCTTAGCCAACTCATTACTACTGCATTGTGTTTATTGAGATCGACACCTGTTCTACTACTTTGAGCACTAATTCATCCACCCGAGTTATCCGATCTAAGCGTGCATGTCGGACGATCTCAACATCGTAGAGAAAGTCATAGAAGAAGTTCTAATTGAACTTATGGCTGAGAAGGTGATGTCCGTCAGAATTCAAGCCTCATTGACAAGAGGAGTGCAAGCCTCCTCGTCGACTTCTCGCGGATCCAGACCATCCTGACCTACAACTGAGAAGAGAACCAAGCATAGAGATGAATTGGTGAACATGAAGTTAATCCTGACTATCCTACCCAATTACATCCCACCTTTTGTTGGCGCGGTGAGTTGTGACAATGTCCCAAGAGACTTTGATTACACTATGGTTACTGCGTACCTCTCGAAGGGGATACATGCAGTAAGAACACAACAGAATACGATCGCGACATTGAAGTTCAGGGACTTCAACCTAGGGGATAGAAATAACTACAACATTCTCTCTCCTTACAAGTATTTGACCAGGATGAAGGGGAAGAACTTGAAAATAATCCCCCAACCATGGACTATGAACCTTGCACATACCGCCCTTTTGAATGTGATGAAGATTCCACACTTTGGAAGGCACCAGGATTTGATGTGTGTGTTAATATATTTCTATCATGTTACCATGGTGGCTACCTATGGCTATACTGATGCATTACAGTCGATCCGACGCTGATCCATAGGATCACCGGATTGAACATGCAGGGACCTGACCCATGGGACTTCTACGCAGGGAAGGCTATAGATCGCGCATTGGCATAGAGGATCAAAGACACATATGGTGATGTAGAAAAGGGGACGTGAGGCTATAAGGTATCTTCCATCTAGAATGGCACAGTGCACCTGGCCTTTCATTTGATCGTAGGAAAGATAGTGAGAAATAACAGACCTATGTAGGTCACAGGGTTCATTGTTGACCTCGCCGGGAAATGTGTAGGACTCCAGATGAATTGGGTGAAGTACCTAGTCAACCAGGTAGAATTGGATTTCCACGAAGCTCAGGATCAGGGCTACGAGTTCCACTTGAGCTGGCTCTTGATCCTCATAGCGTTTACTACTTGGGAGATGCTAGAAGGTGCGAACTTCTCAGACATTGAGCCATTTGAACCACTCACTACGAAGTTCACCACGATCTGGTACTCGAGTGATATGGGAAAACAATGGCAATTGAACGTAGTATTCCATACATACTATGTGCAGTTGAAGAGGGCCATCAAAGCTGTCCCTCACATGACACCAAAGACCATGTACCGAGTCAAACCTTTCATGAAGTTTCACGTAGATCGACACTTCATTTATATCACTGCGTGAGGAGATGAGCATAAAGAGGAGCTTCAGTCATACTATAAGCTCACAGAGGAGGACCTTGACTAGATAACTAAGGACTAGTTAGAAGACCTCCTTATCCTTGCTGACCCTACATAAATGTCTGATCCTGAACTAATTGGCAGCTCAAAGGCCACTCACAAAGAACACGACACACCTAGAACCAACAGAAGGAAAAATACCGAAGAAGTACAAAACCTGAGCAGTGCATTAGATGAAACTACTTCAGTATCACCTAGACGAGGAGGTGATGAAGAATTAGATAGATAAGAGACCAATGGCAAAGAATATTAGTAGAAGCAAGACAAAGTAACACCACCTAGGGATCCTATTGATGAGGATGATCCCTCGAAGAAAAGAAAGGTTTGCCCCATGGAACCTACCTCACGAAAGAAGTCAAGAGCGAGCAAAGCCATGATGCGAACCGTACTCATAGTCGATGACTTTGACTTCATCATCGTAGCTATAGCAAATGCCTTGTAGGACGTCTTGCAGAAACATGAAACCAAGCAAGAGGAGATGTATGACATAATCGAGGTTGAACTCAGAGGGGTGCAACAAGCCCTTCAATCCAGCCGTGCAGTATCCACTGCACCTCCGCCATCAGAAGCACCAGAGTTGGGAGATGAGCCTACCCAACTCCATAGACTAGCTGATGCAACCGAAGCTCACCTTCATCGCGCACTGGAAGAAAAAAAACAGGCCACATAGGCCCTAAAGAAAGTGAAAAAAGTAGTCATAGATAAACGACGAGTTGTGCAGCATGAGAAGGTTGCTCTCCAAACAAAGTTTGAAGAGGAGAAAGCACAAATACAACAAGAAAAAGAGTAGTTTCTCACAGAGCATCTTAGATTCAAAGAAGAAATCAACATAGCACTTTTCTCTGTGACAGGATTAGAGAAAAAAGTGGAAGAACCAGTAGAGAATCAAGTAGCACAACTTGCGGAAGCTATCCAATAGCTTCAACAAATAATCACAGATCTGAAGCTACGAACAATGCCCAACACTCCACAGGATGTATGAGATCAAAGAGAAGAAACTAATCAAAGTGAATTTGAGAGAATAAAGGCCATTGCCATGGAATGTAAACATCTAAGTGACCGTAGTGCCCAGACTTATGACCGACTCACTGAGGATCCTGAATTGAAGGCACTGGAGTCATAGCTCCAGGAGGAAAAGAAACAAGCAAAAATAGTACAGGCGCAACTAATGCCCCTATCAGCAGTAGAGAGAATGAAGAAATCCCAAGAATAGAGCACTGCTCAACAACAGGTCCACACCATTCAAAGAAAAGTCATGGAAGTGACTTAGAAGCTCCAACCAACTATTCATAAAGATTGAAGGCCTAGGAGAAGAACTAGAACAAGTCATCACTACAATTGAACAAATCTTAGAGGGACCTGTCAACAAAGTAGTTATCCAAGAGTTCATTGAACATGAGGCCTTGGCACAACAACAGGTCGAAGCAGCTCGAGTCAAGCTCGAGGCTCTTGAAGCACAACTACCCAGATCAGAGTGACTTGGGATGATTCACATGTGAGTGTTGGGGGCCTTTGTCCCTTGACCAAGTTTTGAGGATCCTTGGTCATTTTTGACCTACTTTTGGAACTTTGACAGGCTGTCGAAGGCAGAGTGCAAGTCGAAGCAGAGATTGCGGGATCTCAACCCATTTTTAGGACATTTTGAGTTTTGGGCTTATGTAACGAGCATGGGGATGTTGACCCATGCATTTACCCATGTTTAGGCCCTTTTTGTAATGTATAAATAAGTATCTAGGTGATGTAAGAAGTAGTTACTAGTGATTGATCGGCTTAGTGCATGGCTAGTTGGCTTTGTGCATGAACGTGTTAAGGTTTGTAGAGCTAAGTGTGAGTGTTGTGTAAGAGTTTTTGTCCATGAACTGTGTAAGGCTTTGTGCTGTGACCTAACTCAGGGAAGGAGGATCTGACGAGGTGCGTACAAATATCTTGTCCTATGCAGAGTTAGCTTTATGGCTTGGTGCATGTAAGAAGATTGGAAGAGCCTAATAAAGAAGAGAAGAGTTGGTGGATGTAGCCCCACACTGGGGTGAACCACGTATATCCTATGTAGTTATGCTTTGTGCGATGTATTGATGTGATATGTGTTTACTTTCTTAGTGATTTGGCATAGATAAATGATAGATAGATCTATTGATGCTTTGTGCTTAATAATATGAATAAGTTCTAGATCTAACCCATGTGAATATGCTTAGTGCTTGAATATACTAGATCTGGGTGAATACTGCGATGCGTTGTGATTAGGGTTTTTACTGTGAAGTAGATAAGGGTTAAATACTGATGAAATGTAACTACTAAGTGCTTTGATAGGATACTGTAATCATAGATCTGTGTCCCAGCTAAGGTTGCAAACACTGGAGTCCTGCAACCACCCCTGTCTCTACCTTGGGTGAGACTTCATTTTCTTCATAGGTGTTGCCAAAAGGGTCGGTAGTTAGGGTTTTGTTGTTGCGTTGTTGTAGCGTTGAACCTTGGCTCTGCCCCTGTGCCAACAATTGCAAAGCGTAGGATCAGGGCTATGAGTTTCATTTTAGTTGGCTACTGATCCTCATCGCCTTCATTGCCTGGGAGATGCCGAAAGGAGCGACCTTCTGTGATATTGAGCCATTTGAAACCCTAGTTGTGAAGTTCACCACACTCTGGTATTCGAGAAACATGGCAAAATAATGGTAGCCAAATGCGATGTTCCACACCTACTATATGTAGTTGAAGAGGGCTATCGAATCTTTCCCTCAGATGACATCGAACACCCTACACAGGTTCAGACCATTTGTGATGTTCCGCGCATATAGACATTTTATTTATATCACTACATGTGGTGACAAACATAAATAAGAGCTTCAACCTTATTATAATCTCACTGAGGAGGACATGGAAGAAATAACTAAGGATTGGCCTGCAGATCTCCTTATACCAGTCAACCAAGCATAACTGTCTGACGCTGACCTCATCAGAAGTCCTGTGGTTACTCACGAAGAGTATGATGCACCCAACAATAGCAGAAGGAGGAAAAAAGAAGAGGTTCATGAGTCAAACAACGCATCAGAAGAGACTGATTTAGACTTACCTGGAGGGGGAGGTGATGATGAAGTAGACAAAGAAGAGGACAAAGGAGAAGAAGACAAGAACAAACAAGGTGAAGTAACACCACCTAGGGATCCTATTGATGAAGCTGAGACATCCAAGAAAAGAAAGGTTTCCCCCACGAAACCTACATCGTGGAAGAAGTCCAAAGCTAGTAAACCACAAATGTACACTGTGCTCATGATGGATGACATAGATCTCATCATCGTCGTTGTCTTAGATACCTCAAAAGATATCTTACAGCGCAGTGAAGACAAACAAGAGACGATGTATGAAAGAATAGAAGCAGAGCTGAAAGGGGTCCAACAAGCCCTCTACTCCACCCGTGTAGTGTCTACTACGCCCCCGTCATCAAAAGGAACAAAGTTGGAAGATGAGCCTGCCCAGCTACGTCGAATAGCTGATGTGACTGAAGCTCGCCTTCACCGTGTTCAAGAAGAAAAAGAGCAGGACACAGAGGCCTTAAAGCAAGCAAAAGAGGAAGCCATAGAGCAACATCGAGTTGTGCAACAGGAAAAAGATGTCATCCAAGCCAAGTTTGCAGAGGATAGAGCACAAATCCAGAAAGAGAAGGAATAGTTTCTCGTAGAGTAGATAGGAGTTAAAGAAGCAGTTACTAGAGCACTTCACTCTATGATGGGCTTAGAATAGATGGAAGAAGACCCAGTGGAAAGACAAGTAGGGAAGCTTGATGAAGCCATTTAGCAACTCCAATAGAGGGTAGCAGAGCTGGAGTTACAAGTAGTGCCAAGCACTCCGCAAGAAGTGCGAGACAAGAGAGAAGAAACTGCCAGGAGCGCAGTCCAGAGAATCAAGGAATTTTTCTTAGAATGTAAAAATCTCAGCAGTCTAAGTGCGCAGACTTACTAGCACCTTGTAGATGACCCTGAACTAAGGACACTGGAGTCACAGCTTCAGAAGACCAAGCAACAAGTAGTAACAGTGCAAGCACAGTTGAAGCCACTACCAGCGGTCGAGAGGATGAAATGATCCCAGGAACAATGCATGGTTCAACAACAAGTCCATGCCATACAGAGTAAGGTCATGGAAGTGACTCAATGACTCTAGCCAGTGCATGATGCAACTTACATACTTTTTGAGGATATTGAAGAATGAGGTGCAGAACTGGAACAAGTGGTCACCACAGTGGAACACCGCTTGGAAGGACCTGTGATGGAGAAGGTTATTCAAGAGTTCATAGAGTAGGAAGCTCTAGTGAAGCAGCAGGTCGAGGCATCTCAAGCCAAGCTCGAGGAATTTGAGGAAGAATTACCCATTTCAAAGTGACTTGGGATGAGTCACAAGTGAGTGTTGGGGGCCTATTGGCCCTTGACTAAGTTTTGGAGAACCTTGGTCACGTTTGACCATTTTTGGGACTTCGACAGGTTGGTTGAAGGAGGAGTGCAAGGCGAAGCGGAGATCGCAAGATCTCGACCCCTTTTTAAGACATTTTTGGGTTTAGGGTTTATGTAACAGGTATGGGATGTCGGCCCATGGGTTTACCCATTCCTTGGCCCCTTTTGTAATGTATAAATAGAAAGCTAGGCGATGTAAGTAGGGGGAGGTGGTGTTAAGTGCTATATTGTGCTAAGTGCAAGAGATGTAAGTAATTGGATCTATGTGACTAAGTTAGCTTTGTGCATACCGTGTTCATGAAAACTTGCAGAGCTAAGTGCAAGTGACTATAAAGAGGTTTTGTGCTGTGACCTAACTCAGGGAAGGAGGATCTGACGAGGTGCATGCATATCTCATGTCCTATGAAGAGTGGGTTTTGATGCTCTGTGCATCTAAGGAGATTGACAAAAGATAATAAAGAAGATGAAGAGTTGGTGGACGTAGCCCCACGTTGGGGGTGAACCATGTATATCCTGTGTTATGGTTGCTTTGTGTGATTGATGTGATTTATGCCTAGTGCTATCATCTTTATGTATGTTGAATGCATATGATATAATATTTTAGTGCTTAGTGATGTGAATGAATGATAGATCTGATCTATTTCTATATGCTAAGTGCTTGGATGTGTTAGATCTTGTTGAGTACTGCGTTGTTATGTAATTATGGTTTCTCCTGCGATGTGACTAAGGGTTAAATACTGATGAATGTTAACTGCTAAGTGCTCTGTTAAGTATTGTGATCACAGATTTGTGTCCTAGCTAGGTTGCAGACACTTGAATTATGCAAACACCCCTTCTTCTACCTCGAGTGAGACTTCATCTACTTCTCAGTTGTTGCCAAAAATGCTGGTAGTTAGGGATTTTTTGGTGTGCTGTTGAAGGGTTGAACCATGGGTCTACCCCTGTTCCAATAGATAGTAAATGGTTGGCCCTTCCATGTGTTTCCAAAATTATGTTGCTGACTATACTGCCCATAAAAGAAAGAGGAAGGATTTTGTAGTGTACCTGGGGGAAGAGCCTGCCATTGGTGACGCTGAGCCATCATATATACCAGTTTTGTTTCCCCTTCCGCTTCTTTAAAGACAACTTTTAGTCCTGGGAGTGATGGATAGTGCTATGTCGCATGGTATTTGGCACAGATGGTGCAAACCCAAACCACATCTAAAGGACATTCCCTCAGACCATGTTTCCTTCTACATCGGTGGAAAAATATGGCCAGGGACTATTCTTCTTCTGCTTATTTCTATTTACCCTGCAGAACATCCAATTGTGTAGTCAGAGTACTCAAAATATCAGTTTTAATTTTTTCTAAAATATTACCAACTTCTACTCAGGTGACACCCCCGCTAGTAATATTGCTATTTCTGGTGAGGGGAGCCCACATTCCCGATCTGGTTCATGTACTTCCACGTGAACACCTGATGCACAATCAGATAATGTTATCATAAGTTTCTTGATAAATATCACATTTTCCCATTAAATTCAATATTTCCACCCACTCATCCTTCATACCTTTTATCAGAGTGGCTTTAAGTACCTCACCTGGTAGTGTACCATAAGCTGATATTTGCAATTTATATTGAAACCTTTCAACATATTCTTCTAGTGTCTCATTTTATTTTGCAGTCATTTGAAAGATTTCATCTTTTAGATCCCTGGTTCTATAGTAATCTTGATATTTCGTAAGGAAGGCTTGTTTCATTTCATCCCATGAATTTATAGTTCCTCCTCCTAATCCCATAAACCACCATAAAGGTTATCCTTTCAAAGTGGAAGGGAATAACTTCATTTTCTGGGGTTCAGAGGTGTAGTCATAACCTCTACACAGGACATCAAATTCAAATAATAACACATCAGAGTCCTCTGAGATCAATCCATGAAAGGTTAGAAGGTTTTGTAATGGAATGGATTTCATTTGGGCATTAGTAACCAAATTGACTATAGGATATTCCAAAGTGGAAGTCTGGGGTCGCGGTGGATTTTGATGTGCCATTTGGTTGAAGATGTGCCAATAGACTTCAGGGATTTCTCAGTTCGGGTGTTCTATTTGGGGTGGTTGATTACTTGGTCCCCTAGGGGATTTAATCCCGCTACCTCCATCTGGAATTTCAGGTGTACCTTCTCCTATCATAATCACAGGAGATCCAATATCAAGTGGTGGTGATGGGTTTGCTTCAACAACCCCATTGGCCTCCCCTTCTCCTTCTTCCAAATTACAAGAATTTCCCTCGTCTAATGGGCTAAGAGGTGGAGTATATGTATTTTGGAAACTTTGTTCAGTCCCTTCAGTTCTGCTATGAACTTCGACATGAGTTGTAGTTGGTGAATTTGTTGCTTGAGGGATTCGGGTAGAACCTTTTCAAGGTCCAATTGAGGCTTGAGATTCATCTTTTCAGATGATTTTGTCTATGAAAGTGCTTCTTCCAGGGGGCATCGGACCCTGGGATTTTGTAGTTTTTGGTGGGGGTTTTAATTTTTCAGGTTCTTTCTTCTTAGTCATACACACTCACACAAAATTCTAAGTACCTATATAACCTCTATGCATCAACTAAAGGTAGGTGTTGGCACAAGCATTTTACTTGTTGCCTACGTAGGTTCTTACCTTCTGTTTTCAATAACTCATCCTCCAGAGACACAGCCTATGTTGTCTTTGACATTCTCCCCGATAATGACGCCAAAATGTTGGGCTCTAAAGATGTCCAAAAAACAACCTTAGTCTGACATTAATTTATCAACCGAGGATTCATCTTCTCTTTCAATAATGTCAACAAAGTCTATGTAGATAGTTGTAGAGGTTTAATCGTGTAGATAATTTTGTTAAAGAAAATCTAGTTCTATCTAAATTATTGTAATAATCAAACTCATCTATGAAAAAATCTGGAACTAAAACTGATAATTTACTCAACATAATTGTAATCTGATCAATAACACACTATGAATCAAAGGAATTAATCAATTTTTTGAATTCATCTAGCTAAGAAACAGTGATTTAATCTATGACAACACTTAATAGATCAATCTATCAATGACCATCTAACTTGCTGGAAAATAACAACTAAGTACTGTAAAATTGAGAAGGAACATCAAATGAAAATTTAAGCAAAAGGAACAACAAATGCGAATTTGATAAGAAGAACAATGTATGCGGAAATGACATGAAATAAACTAGCAGTAATTGGAAATGGAACAACAATCAACAATCTTCAAATGAAACATCTATCCTCTGTAATTGAACAACATAACTAATTCATAGAAGCATCAATACACTTGTGCATTTATCTTAACTGTTGCAAAGGAATTTAAATGACAGAACTGAAATAAAATTGATACAATTACAGATTGAGACAGTAACTCTTTTCGACTAGGCCCACGGTCTTCAGAAGGTATTGCTGCTAAAAACTCAGTACGTAAAGATGGTAAAAATGCTCAAGGCTTCCATTAATTCCATAATTGGTAAAACATTTATAATGGACTGCTTGTACATAGTAGTTTAGAGATTTGAATATTTGATTGAGTTTCTTCGATATGTCGCTATGGTTCATTACCCTTTTTATATTACAATGACATGGGTAAATTAAGCTATCCCGAGGATCGAGAGATCCTCAAGATTTCTTTTACTATTTATAAAGATTACAAAATAGAGAGTCAATCTTCCTCAAAATTGCTTTGCACCTGGTTTCTTTGATCTCCAATAGTCTATGCATCTTTATAATCTTTTTAACTATCTTGAATTTAAAAATAATTGTCCATTTCAACAATAAAATCAAACAATTCAAACCGAAATTCAGAAATTATCTGATATCACTCATTAACATTTCTAGAAGACTTTTTAATCATTTTCTTTCCTAATTATTCCTAATTTAATAGAAAATTCAATCAAGAATATATCATAAATCATGGTAATAAGGAGGATATTTGTACCTTTTTCTCAACTCAACAAACACTAAGAGGGCGGGGGGGGGGGGTGAATCAATGTCACAAAACTTTGGACAATTTTCCACTTTTCATAAATTAATTGAACAACATATATTTATTTCATTTTCTCAACCAACATATAAAAGAAGAAATATTTTATTTATTTATTTAACTTGAATGAATACATAAGATCAATCTTTGAATATCTTCAACTTCAAACAACTATTAGAGACCCATCTTGTAGTTCTCATATCCAACTGAGAAATGAGGAATCCAACCTTCATAACAAGTCACAACGTGTTGATCTCAGATCCAACTGAGATGTGAGGAATCCAATCCTCATACAAGACCCAGCTTGTAAACATACACCAACTTGATAGAATGAACCTTCATTCAATCCATTATATATAAATTTATATACTTCAACAAATTCAACTACATATTATGTTCACCATACTTCTTTGTTTATATAGTCTCCTAATAGGTATGAGTTTGAACCATTATGTCCCTTTGTTTGAACCATTACACCTCTTCATTTGAATTAATAATAATAATTTCTATTATTATTATTGTTATTATTATTATTAATAGTTTGATTTAAAGACTTCAAATCTCTTGTTTTGCATTTTATTAGGTTCTAGCTAAAAACTTGTCACTGCAAATGTTGTAGAAATCTAGTTCTACACAGGTGCTTCCTTCAAACCATGTTTTTCATATGACCATATGCGTAGAACCACGAGTTTATTAATTTAAGCGTTGCCTCTTCTATCACCCTTATTCTTCTATCACAAGACCACTTTTTCATGCTTCAAAATTCTCCCCCCTTTTATTTTTAGCCCCCATATGTCCAGTGTCAGGATCGTGTTCTCCAGGCATTGATGCTCTGGAAATTTTCTTCTCTTCACCAAATCTCATTATCTTTGAAGTGATATATTCCGAAGTGTTATATATTGAACAACTTAAATTTATGGTTTTAATCCTCATCGTTGATCACGATGGTTGGCATGATTCTTGAAACGAAATCAATGATCTATTTCCAATCCTTACTTATCCTCTTACTGCTTAATCCATTAGCTATGAATTAATCCAAGATTGATATGGAAGACTATTATTTACTTCGGGATTTCGGGATTCCAGGGCTTAAGAGGTCCGGGTTGTTGGGTATGTGTTATATTCTCTGCATGTGTGTGTGTGGGCACGTCAAATATGGCAATTGTGTCCAACGATCCCTCGTACTAGTGTTCTGTTTGTGCCGTGTGCGCCGGGCGCTTTCCTAGGGGGTACCAGGGGGCAGGTATGCCCTCCCTTGGTTACGTATAACATTCGACAACAAGCGGTAGCCCGGGGCCGATGTGGTTCAGGGCAACACCCCAAAAATTGTTTTTGGGCGGTTTTTGCTATTTTTAGTAGATTTTGCTATTTTTAGAGGTTTTGTAAATTAATCCTGGATTAAGGGATTAGGGTTTTGGTATCTACGGAATACCTAAAAAAATTGTATATATTGTATGGTGAATGGTGAAATTCAACATAATGAATATAAGAAAGGTTTTCCCGGTTGAGGGTTTCCGGTATAAAATCTCTGTGTACTTTGTGTATGAGCCATTGATTAAATTYTATTTTGCTTAAGAATCTATATGCATTGCTTTACTTCATAGGTTTAAAACTTACATGGGTAATTTCTGGTTCAATTTCCTCCGGATTTGGTCAACGTTGAAGTGGTCAACATGGGAGTGATTATGTATATTTCCACTATATTTTGATCCAACGGTCATGTCAAAATCCGAAGGATCTTAGATCAACGATCAACATTATTCCGTGACTTCGTGCTTCGACGCTTCGAGAATATTTTGGTGGTAGACATTGGTTTCCCTCGAAGGAAATCCTCTCATAGTGACATAACTTGTTGACGTCACTATTGATGTGGCACTGGCTGAGTGACTGCCATGTGTCACCTAGATTCATGATTTACGTAACCTAAAGTGCCATCTGAACCTAGACACTTGTCACCATATGATGCACCATGTGTCCTCACTGATGTGTTCTTGATGACGTGGATCTACTGATGTGTTGACGACCGTAGGTTCATATGAATCCTTGATCCAACTACTGTGATTAGTTATTAGATCAATGGTCCAGATTCATTTCTCCCATTCGTGACTCCAGGGCTCCGGGCTACTCAAACTTTGAGACGTTCAATCCCTCCAGAGTGTATTTTTTTCAAAGTAGATCAGACGATTGATTTTTGATATGAAATTGAGTGGACGTCCCACACAACCTCAACAAGGCGTTTTGTTAACGTTCTTCTCATTGTGCATTTTTTAGGATCTCAAATGTGAATCTTCCATCTTAACGGATGGTCATATTTTAATTCAGAGCTTCGGCTCTTCGAGACTCCGAGTTACTAGAACTCTGATGTAGTTCAATTACTCCAGAGTGATAACCTACTGAAAAAGTCATAAAGTGGTGGTGATCGCTTGCTATAGGTTAACACCTCCGCTTACACTATCCTTCCACCATGCTTGATCAACGGTTGAAAGCGCTCCCGAAGTAGATCAACGGTTAGTGTTTCTTAGTGATTTACGCTTTACTCTATCCTTCC
Source organism: Picea glauca (assembly GCA_000966675.3). Lineage (NCBI taxonomy): Eukaryota > Viridiplantae > Streptophyta > Pinopsida > Pinales > Pinaceae > Picea > Picea glauca. The sequence goes on from JZKD02S0349113.1 coordinate 15,774, forward strand.
ACTATACTAGATCAACGCTCGAGAATTCTCTCGAATTAGATCAATGATTAGCGTTAACTTCATCCTTCTGGTAATCTTGCTTATTATTGGCTTATTTTCTCCGGATTGGTCAACGATAGAGTTGACTGATGCTACAGAACCCTGATCTGACGGTTCCAGTATTCTCACTCCAGATCTACGGTCTAGGTTTCATCTGAATTCCCTCAATCGAATGGTCCAGATTTCATCTGAAGTCCCTCCTTGATCTTAATGGCTGGGAAACCTCCTAAAGATCCTGCTTCAGATCTATCGGTTGAGATATAATTCTTCCCAACCTATGACTTCTCCTCAATATGACAATCATGGACAGTCCCGAAATGATAATGGACAACTCTTGTGCGTCATCTCTTCTAAGCCTCATGTGCATTATCTCTTGATTTTGATTTGTTTCATCGTTATTTCTCCTGATATTTTTAATAACTGTTTGTGCATTCACTTGTGCACTGATCATCATTCACTAACCCTCCCAAGCTCTTAATTCCTTGTACTTTGTTATTCCTTATGTACATGGATTCTTTGCATGCTACCTCTCCCGTGTTGATTGTGGACGCTGATTATCTTCCTGATTCATATGTATTTTGTTTTTAGCTGTGTTTGTACCCCATGAAGTATTTACACTCTAGAAGTATGTACACTCTTCCACATGGGGGAGTGCAGAGAGAGGTTACCCCCTCTGCGAGGTTAAGGGGGGCTATCCCCCCAGCTGGGGGGTCCGGGGGCAAGCGGGCCCCCGACGGGGGTTTGGGGGTTAAGCTCCCAAAGGAAAAATTGCATTGTAAATATATATTGTAATTTCATTGTACATCTGGACCATTCATTACAAGGTAGTATATCTAACAGTAGAAATTATGTTAGGGTTTTTTTCCCTGGAAGGAAACCCTTTGTTATGAGCGAAATGTATTGCGGCTATGCATTATGGCGAATATTATATTTTGAGATAGGATAATGTGAAAGAAAATAAGAGGAATTTACAGTGGGTTTGTTGTAGGTTGTATCCCTTCATTTTCTGGACAATAATAAAGGAAGGACCTGGCACTTTCTTTGGTGGGCGTAGCCCACACTGGGTGAACCACATAAATCTATGTCTCTATCATATTGTGTATCTTATGTGTTTTGTTTCCGCATTTGTTTTATTTTATTGCTCCATGGTCCTGTTTTTCTAACAACTGGTATCATAGCGAAAGGTAACTCGCAGGAAAAGAGGGTTTCTGGTTCGAATGGGAGCAATGTCGGAATATGGAAAGTTTAGGGTCGAAAAATTTAACGACCAAAACTACTAGTTATGGAAGATGCATATGGAAGATTATTTATATCAAAAGGATACATTCCTAGCATTGGGTGGAGTAGCAAATAATTCGACAGCCATGAAGGACGAAGAATGGGAGATTCTTGACATAAAGGCTCTAGGAACGATACAGATGAGCCTGGCAACGTCGACGACTTCCAATATTTCGAAAGAAAAGACAACGAAGGCCTTAATGGACACATTGGCTAAATTGTATGAAAAACCCTCGGCGTTTAATAAGGTATTTCTAATGAAGAGATTATTTAATATGAATATGTCATAAGGTGGGTCTGTTGCAGATCATTTAAATGATTTTAATACAGTTACTGATAAACTAAGTTCTATAAAAGTGGACTTTGATGATGAGGTCAGGGCTCTTCTAATCTTGTGCTCATTGCCAGAAAGATAGAACAACTTGGTCATGGTTGTAAGTAACTCTGTCTTTGGTTCAAATAATTTAAAATTTGATGATGTTGTTGGTGTTATCCTTAGTGAGGAAATGTGACAAAAAATCACAGGCGAGACATCATGTAATGCGTTGAACATGGAGAAAAGGGGAAGACAAAAGGATAGAGGAAAGGGCCCAGGGAACCGTGGGAATTCTAGGAAGGGTAGATCCAAATCCAGACTTGGAAAGACAGAGTGTTGGAATTGTGGGAAGAAAGGACATATAAAGAAAGACTACATAGCTCTAAAGAAACAAAGAGATGGACAGCAGGAGAGAAATTAGGAAGCAAATGTAATAGGTGATGTGTTGTAAGATGCTTTGATTCTTTCTGTATATAATATTTCTGATTCTTGGGTAGTAGATTCAGGGGCTTCATTTCATGCCACATCCCATAGGAAACATTTTCTAGATTATGTTCAAGGTGATTTTGGACAGGTTCATTTGNGCAGTTGGAAAGTGAAGGTTGTATATCCATATTTATAGATAAGATGTGGAAGGTCATCAAAGGATCATTGGTGATAGAAAAAGGAGAGAAGGTAGGTACATTGTATTTATGTACTAGTAGTACTGAATCTTTTATCTCTTTAGCTTCTACAGGAGTGGATACAACATTGTGGAATCATAGGCTTGGACACATGAGTGAGAAGGGGATGCATATATTTCACAAAAGAATTTTTTTTCCAGATCTTAAACAAATTGATTTGGACTTCTGTGAGCATTGTGTTTATGGAAAACATAAGAGAGTCAAATTTCTCAGAGTCAGAAAAGAAAAAAAGAATGAAAGGTTAGAGCTTGTGCATACAGATGTATGGGGACCAACTCAGGTATCATCTCTTGTTGGATCTCATTATTATGTTACTTTTATTGATGATGCAACTAGAAAAACTTGGGTTTATTGCATTCGACAAAAATATGATGTTTTTGATACTTTTAAGAAATGGAAAGCTNTTGGAAAGTGAAGGTTGTATATCCATATTTATAGATAAGACGTGGAAGGTCATCAAAGGATCATTGGTGATAGAAAAAGGAGAGAAGGTAGGTACATTGTATTTATGTACTAGTAGTACTAAATCTTTTATCTCTTTAGCTTCTACAGGAGTGGATACAACATTGTGGAATCATAGGCTTGGACACATGAGTGAGAAGGGGATGCATATATTGCACAAAAGAATTTTTTTTCCAGATCTTAAACAAATTGATTTGGACTTCTGTGAGCATTGTGTTTATGGAAAACATAAGAGAGTCAAATTTCTCAGAGTCGGAAAAGAAAAAAAGAATGAAAGGTTAGAGCTTGTGCATACAAATGTATGGGGACCAACTCAGGTATCATCTCTTGTTGGATCTCATTATTATGTTACTTTTATTGATGATTCAACTAGAAAAACTTGGGTTTATTGCATTCGACAAAAATATGATGTTTTTGATACTTTTAAGAAATGGAAAGCTTTGGTTGAGA
>JZKD02S0349135.1:0-12483 GCA_000966675.3 Picea glauca
ACACACACATTTATCATCAAAAAATAAAAAAATGTTCAAAAAGATGCAGGTATTCTGCCTGCATAGCATCCTCGTGCTCCCAACTTGCATCCTCATGATCGTACCAGATCCATTGGACCTTTACTAGCTCTATGGCTCAATTCCATAGCTGCTTGATCTTCCGGTCCAATATGCACATCGGATGCACCTGAAAATTGCCTTCTTGCTCCACCTAAATCACATTCCAATCAATGACATGATTATCATTAGGTACATACTTTTTGAGCAATGCTACATGGAATACATTATGAATATACATTGAAGCAGGTAATGCAAGCATATAAGCTATAGGCCCAATCCTCACTAGGATTTCAAATGGCCCACAGTAACGACATGCCAACTTCAGGGAACTTTTGTTGGCCTTCACTTTCAAAAATACATGGTCACCCACTTTAAATTCCTTGTGAATTCTACCCTTATCAGTATATCTTTTTTGCCTGTCTTGAGCAGCCTTTAAATTTTTCTTTATTTCCCTTAGTAATTTTGGCCCAACCACGACTCTATCTACTAGGTTGTCTGAGCTTACAAGTGTGTTGCACCTTCTGCCATAAAGTGCTTCAAATGGGCTCATATTTAGAGATGCTTGGTACCCATTATTATAAGCAAACTATACCAAGTGTAGGTATTCTTCCCATTTTTATGGTTTATCCATCACGTACACCCTTAACATATCTTCAATCACTTGATTCACCCTCTATGTTTTCCCTTCAGATTTTGGATGATAAGTCGTGCTAAAATTAAAATTTGTTCCAAATCCTTTGAATAATCCTTTCCAGAAATTGGATGTAAACTTTGGATCTTTGTCAGACACAATTGTCTTAGGTATACCATGCAATTGAGAAATTCCCCTCATATAAATATCAGCAACGTTAGTTTTCTTGTGAGTGAGCTTCACTGGAATAAAATGGGCATCTTTAGTAAGCATGTCCACCACCACCATGATAAAATCATGTTGATTGTTGGTTCTGGGAAACTTGGTGATTAAATCCATTGTTACCACTTCCCATTTCCACTCAGGATTGGGCAACGGATACAGCAACCCAATTGGGTTCTTATGCTCAGCCTTGACTTTTTGACACTCAGAACATTTGGCAATGTACTCAACAACTTTCTTCTTCATGTCTGGCCAATAATATTGCCTTTTAACAACTGCAATAGTTTTCCGATACCCTGGGTGTCCAGCATAAGGTATGTTATGCATTTCCCTCAATATCAGATTTTTCAATTCTTGGGAATTTTGTACACAAATTTTTCCTCTATACATGAGAATTTCATCATTTCCCAACTTATAGTCTTCAATTTTCTGTTGCAAAATACCTTGTTGTAATTTTTCCAATAATTCCATGTATTGCAAACCTGATTTTCCAACCTCTAAGATTTTGTCTTTCAAATATGATTAGTACATGATAATGGTTGTACCATGCAACTCATGCACTCGTATGTTGAGTGCATCAGCCACCTTCTTCTCTTTCCCTTTGATATGATTTATATCAAAGTCATATTCACTGAGAAATTCCAACCACCTGCTCTACCTGACATTTAGAGTTGGCTGATCAAATAAATATTTCAGACCATTATGGTTTGTCCTCAACTCGAACCTTTTCCCTATGAGGTGGTGCATCCACTTCTTCAAGGCATGCACTATGGCTTCCAACTCCAAATCATGAGTGGTATAATGCCTCTCATGCTCCTTCAACTTCCTTGATTCATAGCATACAACATACTCGTTTTGACTGAGGACTCCACCAAGTCCTTCTTTACATGCATAAGTGCATACAATGAAGTCGTCATTTGGATCAACAATCCTTAGTATCAGAGAACTGGATAATAATTGCTTCAAGTGTTGGAAACTCTTTTCACATTCCAATGTCCATTGAAACTTCAATCCCTTCTTTTCCAAGGAAGTCATACGGTGTGAATCTTTGAGAATCTTGCAATAAATATTTTGTAGTAGCCTGCAAGGGCCATGAATGATCTGACTTATGTCACATTCTTTGGTGTTGACCATCCTCTAATGGCCTCAATATTCTCAAGATCCACTGCTATCCCTTCCTCTAATATGATATGCCTCAAATAATGAATTTGGTTCTAATAAAATGAGCACTTGCTCAATTTGGCATAAAATTGATGCTTCCTTAATACTTGTAATACCATCTTCAAGTGTTTCTCATGCTCTTCTTCTAACTTGGAATATATAAGAATGTCATCCAAAAAGATAATGAAAAAGTTATCTAAGTATTTTCTGAAAACACCATTCATTAAACACATGAAGACAGTTGGTGCATTTGATAACCCAAATGGCACCATTGTGAACTCATAATGACCATACCTCGTTGTGAAATCAGCCTTGTTGATGTCTTCATATTTAATTCTTACTTGGTGATAACCTAACCTGAGATCGATCTTGGAGAATATTTTTGCATTCTTCAACTGATCAAAGAGGTCATTGATCCTTGGCAAAGGATACTTATTCTTTACAGTTACTTTGCTCAATTACTTGAATTCAATACAAAGTATCAATGTTTCATCCTTCTTCTTCACAAATAATACTGGAACACCCCAAGGTGACACACTTGGACATATATACCCCTTCTTCATAAGCTCTTCAAGTTGCGTTTGCAACTCCTTTAATTCTGGTATACTCATTCTATAAGGGGTCTTGGATACTAGAGTTGCTCCAGTCATAAGATTTATAGAGAAATAAATATATCTTTTAGGGGGTAATCTCGATATTTCTTTAAATACATCCTCAAACTCTTTTAGGGCTGCATAATCTACGATCTTCGATCTTTGACAACTTATCCTTAGGTGTTTATTCCATATGAGCTGCAAATATTTGACATCCTTTTCTATAACATTTCTTCAATGGCAAAGTTGAAATTTCTCTGACAATTACTGCACTGGGAATTCCCTGAACTGTCCTTAGGTTCCCTTCTTCATCCCAACAAGTAAATGCTTTATTATAACAATCTAGGATAGCATGGTGTTGGTCTAACCAATCCATACCAATAAGAGATTCATAGGAACCTAAAGGTAAGATGTTCAAATCTGCCCTAGTGCTCATCCCATTCATGTCCACTGGACATGACTTAACCATTTCAATAAATTTTCTTTTGGCTTCGGTATCCAGCTGCACCAACCAAGATTTTACATGCTTTCTTCTTGGCAAATGAAATATGTCGACCATCTTAGTATGTATGACTAGATCTTGAATCAATTAAAATTGCAATGGTTTGGTTGTTGATCATACCTTTCACTTCAATCATGTGTGGCTAAAACTCAGCTTGCTTGTTCTCCAGGGCTACATAGATATTGGGTACACTCCTTCCCATGTCTTCCATTGTTTATGTTTGTTGTATATTGTGAACAACACTCACTTTTTCACTTTTTTTAGGACAATCTCTATACTTATGATCTCCCTTACAACCCCAACATTGAGTAGGTGGTTTCCTTAGCCTTTGCCCCCCTATCTCAATCGTTCAGGGCTCTCTAGAAGTTGGATCTCCCTTAGGACTATTTCTAAAGAATGGTGGCTTATTCCCCTTTTTCATCTATGTTAGCACTATAATTTTTACAGGAAGAGTCAGTCCTAGATGAGTCGCAGTTCTTGTGTCAAAGCGTGTGAAGTCAGGTATTGAATAACGAATGGGTCGAATTCAGCAAGTACCGGGTATGGATTTTGGAGTCAGGAAAGGGCATGATTATTAGTTATGTGTGACTTGTAAAGGTCCCTTTCCAAAAATATCAAGTCCTGTCAGAAAAGGGGAATTTACGTTCCAAAGATCGAGGCAAGTTGTTGGGATAAACGTCACGACGATGGATATAATGACCATCATCACCTAATTATGAAGTCAGAAAGGTAAAAAATTACGACACTCATATCATGTATACTTCGTCGCTCTTATCATCTGCACTTTTCACAGTTCAAAGTGTACCCATCGCATGGTTTTGTTCCGCAAATCTTCAGCATGCTTCCAAACTTCTCGTCGCCATGGATTTATCGTCTTCTTCCATGATTCCATTCCTTTCTCATTCAAGTATAAATACTGGTCACCCTGCATACTTCTCCTTTACCTTCTGAATTTGTGCGTTGTCTGTGGTTTTTCCTACAAGTCCTGAATTCATTCGATGTGGGAAGGTTGATTGCCATCGTTTGTATTATGATTCCATTCATTCAAGTTGTCGTGTCTCCTTCGTTTTCAGTCATTGTTTAAATCCTATTGGAGTTCGTTGCGAGCTAGTTTGTTCGATGATAGTTTGTCCCGCAGTTGACATCTCTTCTTTGGAGTTTCTCCCTATCATGCTGAGTTTCTTTCCACGCCTAAATTATATGTCCCGTGATAAGTCTCCTCGCGCTTTTCTACCATGCCGGAATTTTCCGTCGCGCTTCCCTACTATGATGAGCCTAACGTTGTTGTTTGTCACTACGTCGATCTCCTACTATGCCTAAATTTTCCATCTCACCTTGCAGCCGCGCAGTGGACTCCTGGGGTTCATTTCTCTTGTCGCACAAAGTTTATGTCACTGCCTTTCCAACATGTCTCTGCGAAGTATATCATTCTCATTTTCCACACAGATAGGGTGTTATCATTCATTACTATGCACGCGAAAAAAATACACATTTGCATCATGACAACATCCCAAAGCATAAGAAAGAAGGCACAAAGTGGCAGGGTCGTGAGGTCTGAGCCTCAAAACTTGGCATTAATCAATGAAGATCTGGAGATCAGGTCATCCTTTGAACATATCGGATGTATGCGCTATTGTGAGAAGATCAAAGGATACAATGTGAAGTTGGCTTAATAGTTCACCCTCAATTTTAATGGATTATGCGCGACCATTGTGGGAGTCACCTTCCAAGTGATGGAGGAAACTCCATCAGTTGTGACAGAGATCCCTTCACGCAATGAAAAGTGGTTTAAAGGCATGCCTTTAGACGTTTTGTGCTATGAATACTTTATCAAGACAAACTTCCTAAATGGGAAAATCGGAGCAGGCGTTCCAATTTAGTACCTCCGAGAGTCTTTCCAAAAAATCCTATAGGTGATTAGAAGGAATTTCACCTATGAAGGAAGGTTTGACAAAGTATACCCATACCACATCAAGTTGTTGATGCATTTCACAAGGAAAAAACCTTTGAACCTACCTTTCTTCTTGCATCGAAACCTAGAAAAGATGGTGGACAGACTCCAGGCCGAGGCTAACCAATAGAGAAAAAAATATTCCATTTGTCATTGATCAAGTTGTTGATAGTCGAAGAATTGAGATGGTTGGGAAAACACTGGGATTCATTTCTAATTCCAGATGACATCCCCAGGGACCCCAAAGGAGACTTCCCTCTATCCACGAGAGAAACAAAATTCCACAGCAGAGGGGAAAGAATGGAAAAGGCCACGGGAAAAGGAAAGGAAATAGAATATTCGTCATCCCACTAGCCAGCACCCCAGAAAAGAGGCAGGCCAAGGTTGATCAGGATACATAAGGAGACCCAAGCTCCCAGCGAACTGCGCACCTAGTCTGTTGCTGAGAATTTACTCATGCGCGTTGTTCGGCTAGAACCTGTTGAAGGTTCATGCAAGGAAATTAGTGAAAGATGAAGAAGGGAAGACATTGAAAACATGGAGGTTTAGGAGTCGTCGCATCAGCTGAAACAAGCACATCTCACTATTTCCAAATTGTATCATGAAAACAAAGAATTAAGAATACAGTTGGCGGAAAGGAGTGTCGAACCGATAGCATCGCAGAGCCAAGAAGGGAACGCAAATTGGCTCAAAAGATAACTCAAAGAGGCACAAGACTTAATCATTCAACTGCGGGAGGAACAGATGATGTCAAAGGAAAGAATCAAAGATCACTTCAAGGAATGCAGACCGACCATGGATAGCGCATGTGCGGCTCTTGCCAATGCTCAAGCAAAGTTGAAAGGGAATGCGGTCTTGTGGAGACAAGTGAAGAATCTAAACAAAGAGAATTGTTCTCTTAGGAAAACACTTAGAGCTTTAAGGTTGCAGGTGAGGCCAGAGGCATGATTGAGACAACCCCATTTTTTTCTTTTTGATCGTGGCATGAAATAGTTTTCCCTACGTGTCTTGTTTCTTGTCAAGAAAAAAGAAGTCTGGCGCGGCACCCGCGTGGTGAATATTCGTCGCGCGGATGTTGTGAACATACCTATTGAGGAGGACAAGTGTAAGAAAAACACATGAAATTTTTGGAGGAGATGTGTGGTCCCCTGACCGTTGTTGCCACCTCGAGTGCATGAGAGACCGCAGACAAATGTCAGCTAGACCAACTCGCCACGTGCATGCTACAACCAGTCATCATGCAACAACAACCAGAGCCCGTTACACAAGGTGGAAGATTTTTCGACAGTGCGCTCAATCACTTGGGTAGCCCACAAAAGAAAATATCGATGCATCACAACCTGACAATCAAATCTTACTTATAACTGAATGATGACGATGAAAACACCGGTTATGTTATGACTGGGTTCAGCCGGGTTTCAATTTTTAGTAAACTCCATTTGAACGGTCATCTGGGTGGAAGTAACCGAATCCGAAATTCCAGGAGAAGTAATTTGAGGCATAGTTGCCCGAGAGGGCGTGGTTTTCTCTATATATTGTATCTTTTGAATAGTGTATATAGAGGACTCTTGAATGTAATATTTGAACCCGACTGAAACATAATGCAGAAGTCTTGAGGCTTTGACAAAAGGATTCTAACGGAGGTGATTTGATGTATTGTGATCCTATCTATGTATGTACTTCCTATTTTTTGTATATTCATTCATTTTTATTTGTTTAAATTTGAACGTTTAATGAGTCTAAAATTCATCGTGCGGTGCTTTAGACTTTGCCATTTAAACTCTTTGTTTTTCTTCTAAGTAAGTTGGAATTCATCTTTAATGGTGCTCTAATTTTCTTTATGTACTTTTTCTTCCGCCACACACAACGACATTTGAACTGAAAGACCATTGTGTGCTTAGCCTTTATCCTCTCAAAGTTTCATTTACCAGTCATTGATTTCTCTCGCTTTCAAGAGGTTGACTCCATAGCCCAAATTTTTGTATTTCCTTGCCAGCGAAACCAAAAACATTTCCCAAACACATAAATCTAGCTAACAATTCAAATTCATTATCTATTAGAGACTAGGTCTCAGAGAGAGCCCTCTCTAGATTAGAAAGGCTAGTTTCCAGTCTTAAATTTGGTCTGTAGGTTACCTCTGTCATTTTTTTTCTTAGCCAAACAAATTTACAGAGTGTTAACATCTTGGCGCCATTGTCGGGGACGAAATTGAAAAAAAAAATCCTTGGGAAAACGACTAAAGCTGTATTTTTGACCCCTGAGTGTAACAGTGGGTCAAACACCTATATTGGATGAAAAATATTTTTACTCTGGAAACTCCAACAAATAAGACCAGTAGGATAGAATAATCAGAATCAGAAATCTTGGCTCCAAAAAAAGTTTATACCAGAGCAAACCCTGATCCAGAACCTGTAGCGCCCATGTCTGATCCTGAAAAAATTATGCGCAAAGGAAAGGAACAGATACCAGACCTATTCTATTACCTAGACATGAACATATATTTAGCCAAAGATGCAGTACAAAGCATCGACGACCTTGACTTCGATTTAATATTTGAACAAACTTTGTTCAGGTCCAGATCAAAATCCTATTTGGATGAAATAGTTTTCAATGAGAAAAAGTTCCACTCTGTGATACCAGCTAACCCTCCATGAACTGCCATAATCCCCACTCAAACCATCCATCTAGTGAAAAACCATCCTAGATTCATGGCCTCCAGATTCGCCCCTCTCACCTTGCCAGCCCAATTACACGATTTGCCTCAGAATTATAATCAGAGGATCAAATTATATGATGTCGAAGGAAATGCTTCTGCCCAAAAACACATGGATTGGTTTAATGATTTTGTTGAACTGGAAGAGGTTGATCATGAAGATGAAAAAATGATATTATTTGCACAAAGCCTCTCAGGGGAGGTCAGAAAATGGTTCAAGTCCCTTCAAGCGGTGAGCATCCCTGATTTTGCAGCTTTTGAAACATTGTTTCTTGCCATATGGGGTGATAAAAAGAATCCTCTACATTTATTAACTCAGTACAACAATATAAAAAGATCACCAAAGGAAACAGTGTAAGAGTTCTCGGCCAGATTCATGAAATTTTATAAATCAATCCCCACAGAAGTCAAACCACCACCCGAAGTTGCACAGCTTCGATACGCTGATTCTTTTGACAATGACTTTGCCTTGTTGTTAAGAAAAAGAAGATCTAATACCTTAGGTGTCATGATGAGCGACGCAATTGAAGTTGAAGTAAATATGATGGCATTGGGAAAGATCAAATAAAATTTTGACAGAAATGGGAAGAAACCCCAAGGGGACACGCAACCCTCTACGTCTCGATCGTCAGACGAAAAATTCGACTTGATGATGAAGACCATGAAAAGGATGTCCGTGGAAAACAAGCATGTCTCTAGGGTGCAAAACGATTTCCAACCTAGAAATCAAAATTTTAGAAGAGCTCTAGTTCCGCAGATCACACAAAGGGACCAGAGAGATCAAGGTGATCAACAGATAAGACCTCCTTTCCAAAATAACTATGCAAATGAATATTTTGATCAAATGATCCAAGACCAGATGCATTGTCGCGACAATACAGATACGTATGTGTTCTTAATAAAGGAGAGCATGATCAATTTATGGATGTGAATGATGGGTTTATGTTGGAAAATGATGATAAGTTATCTTCAGAAACATAGGAGTTCAGAAAGGGATATCACAATGCAATCATGTAGTTCAAAAGAAATATAACCTCAAAAGCAAAAAGACTTTGAAGAACCTCTGAATGAAAATCCCACAAGGGAACCCTAGGTGAACGCTCCTTCTTCAAGACAACCAAAGAAAGACAATTCAACAAGGGATGCGACGGAGAAAGGAAAATCAAAGGAATAATCCCTAAAGAAACCACCTGAGGCAAGTAAGGAAACGGGCATCAAAGAGGTAGATAAAACTCCTCCTCATTTTAATTTTGAGAGTTAAATGGCCAAAATCAAAATCTATGTTTTTTTTATTGAGGTAATCAAGAAGGGAGGGTATAGAAACCAGATCATTAAAATGTTAAAGATGGAAAAATCTCATGACACTTTGAACATCCAAGACGATCACCCTGCCATCTTATTTGGTCTGCGTGTAGAAGAAAGTGGTGATACCGATGATGTTCCTCCTTTCTATTCCAGTCTCAAAATTCATGACATGACCTTACACAAAGCCATGTTAGATTTCGGTGCATCGCATAATCTCATGCCCAAGGTGGTCATGGATGAGTTAGGCCTGGACGTTACCAGAACTTATAAATATTTTTTCTCTTTCGACTCAAGAAAGGTGAAATGCTTAGGTTTGATCAAGGATTTGGTCATGTCATTATCTCAAATCCATCTAAGACTCTGGTCATGGACATGGTGGTTGCCGACATTCCCCCAAAATTTAGCATGTTGTTATCCAGATCTTGGGCCACAAAATTAAAGGGAACCTTGAAGATGTACATGTCTTATGCTAATATACATTTTTTCGGCCAAGAAAGGAGTATGTACAGAGAAGTGTTTCTCAAGTACATGGTGAGTAGAAAAAACCAACCAAACAATCATCCTACCTACTATGTCGACACCGAAGTCAGCTCCTCTATTTTTTATAATAACTTGAGCTTTGAAGAGGGGGAGCCAACGAATGTCATGACTGTCAAAGACAAGGTCAAGCATCGAACATAAGAAAGCGCAGATCAGAGAAACTGCATGGAAAATAAAATGTGGAACATGGGCTTTGATGGAGTTTTCAACAAGGAAGGAGTCGTAGCCGATGTGTGGATTAACCCTCCCAAAATGGGTACAAAAATTTGCTCTTACAAGCTCATTTTTTATTACACAAATAATATGGACGAATATGAGGCATTGATTTTGGGTTTGAGAACTTTAAAGGAATTGGGCACTAAAAGGATAGTTGTACATGGAGATTATGAGCTCATCATAAATCAAGTAAATGGTATATACCAGTCCAAGCATCCTAGACTAAGAGCATATAAAAATCTAGTGTTGGATCTCCCTGAAGAGTTTTCATAGTACAATTTGCCAGTGATCCCCAGGGGGGAAAATCAAATTGTAGATGCTCTGGCCACCTCAGCTTCAGTGTTCAAAATCCTCATTTTTCCAAATAAGAAGTATGAAATCAAAGTCAAACACAGGCCCCCATTACCTGATAACATCAAATATTGGCAAGTGTTTGAATATGATAAATAGGTAGAGAGATTCCTCCAAATGAGCGATGAGCTCGCTAACGTGAATATTGATTATGAGTGTTGTGGTGAAGAAGATGAATATATAGCTGCGCATAGCAATAATAACCCCTTTCAGAATCAAATAGTTGGAAGGGATATAGTGCAGTTAAAAAACAACATTAACCTCAAAGGTTTGGTCCCATTAGAGAAGTTGTTTGATAAAAATGATGTAGCCAGAAATCCTAGAATCACTGTGAACAATAAAGATATTGAGGATTGCAACATCGGTACTCAATAAAATCCTAAGATAATCAAACTATAAAAAATGCTTAGTCTGAAAATCAAACAGAGGTATATCAGCCTCATGAAAGACTTCCCTGACGTTTTTGCGTGGAGTTATGAAGACTTGGAGGTCTATGACACTGGAGTAATTCAACATGTAATCCCCATCAAGGAGGATAAGAAACCCTTCAAGAAAAATTTGAGACAAATCAACCCTTTGTTGTTGCCACTGATTGAAAAGGAGGTAAAGAAACTATTTGATGCCAAAATTATTGTGTCCTTGAGATTTTCAAAGTGGGTGGCTAACCTTGTTCCTGTCAGAAAGAAAAGTGGTGAAATAAGATTGTGTGTGGACTTTCGGAATATAAACATGGTGTCTCTCAAAGAAAACTATATGCTTCCTACGATGGATTACATCCTATAGAAGGTGGTTGGATCCCAAAAAATGTCGATGTTGGATGGTTTTTTTGTTTACAACCAGATCATGGTGCACCGAGATGACCGGGAGAAGAAACAGCTTGGGGTACATTCATATATGAAAAAATGTCTTTTGGGATTATGAGCGCTGGAGAGACTTTCAAAAGGTCCATGGATACAGCCTTTACTGATGAGAAAGATAATTTTATCATGATTTACTTGGATGATATCACAGTGTTTTCGGATTTCGATGAACATCATCTTGAACATCTGAAGAGGGTTTTTCAGAAATGCAGAAAGTCTGGCATCTCATTAAATCTGAGGAAATCAAACTTCGGGATGCAAGAAGTAAAATTGCTTGGACACATCATCTCAAAGGAAGGCATAAAAATAGACCCCAGCAGAGTGGAAGGGATTTTGAAGATCGGCACTCCCAGAAGCAAGAAATAGGTGCAGTCTTCCCTAGGAAAGGTAAACTTTCTGAGAAGGTTCATTCCCAACTTGGCCAAGATTATAAAGCACATCACAAATATGATCAGGAAAGGTAATGAGATAAAATGGACTCATGAAGCTAGGAATTCATTTGAATATATTAAGGTGGAGTTTACCAAAGCTCCAGTGTTAGCTAGCCCATATTTCACAAAGGAATTTATCTTATTTTCCTTTTCCTAAGAACACACCATCGTTGGTGTCTTGTTACAGAAGGATGAGCAGAATTTCAAAAATCCCATAGCCTATTTCAGCTGGACATTGAGAGACTCCCCACTAAGGTATGATATCATGGAAAAACAAGCATACGCCTTGGTGAAGGTCCTCAAGGAATTCAGAACTTATATATTGCATTCCCACGTCATTGATTATGTGCCCAACAATCCCGTTAAGGATATATTGACTCAGTCTAATCCTGAAGAGAGAAGGGGTAAATGGATCGCAGTAAGTTGGAATATGACCTCGAAATCAAGCCTACAAAGTTGATTAAGGGTCAAGGGTTCGCAAAACTAATGGCGCAGTCGAATTGTGATGTTTTGGGGATAAATTTCATTTTGATTTGTCGGATAATCCACAAGAAGAAACAATCACACAGATATCTCAGAATTTCATCGATTCTCCTTGGTACGCTGACATTATTTACGTGTTAAGGAAATTGCAAGCTCCTCCAGGGTTGAGCAAAACCAAAGCCAGATTTTTGAAGTTGAAAGTGGAAAATTTTTGCATCCTGGACAATTCTCTATATTGGAAGGATCCGGGAGGGATCTTGTTGAATTGTTCATTGGAGGATGATACAGAACGGGCTATCAAGCAGTTTCACAAAGGGGACTGCGAGGGGAATCATTATTTGAAGACCATTGCACACAAAATATTGAGGGCGAAATTCTATTGGCCTAGTATTTTTGTGGATGTATACAAGGAAGTTTCCAGTTGCTACGAATGCCAGATATTCGATGGGAAAAGAAAGTTTCAA
>JZKD02S0349190.1:0-17040 GCA_000966675.3 Picea glauca
TTTTGATTGTGGCGAGCCCTAAAAAATGTTATTTAGGGCCTCAAAACGACCCCGCAAGTCAGGGACCCGAAAACTAGGGAAAAACTGCCAAACTAGAAAACTACCAAAATAAGCCAGTTGGAATAGGTGGGAGGCCACCGACATCCATCTGGATCAATCCTCCCCCTTTAGGAAGCAATGGTATCCATTGCATTGAGTTCCCCCATCAGATGAGGAATTTTTTGTTGAATTTGGCCCTAGGTGAGCCACTTGCCTTGGTTCAGGAGTTGTGTTGCTTTGACAACTCGATAAAGTTGTATCCTTTGCTAGCGAGTGCCCTTGATCTGTTTGTCCAAAATATTATCATTGGATGCATGTTGTATGTAGTCAGGGTTGAGATCTGTCGGTGTCAGTTGTTCTGCTATCTCTGAGGTGTCCAATAATGGTGGGAAATACAGTCGAAGGATATCCACGTTGAACATTGGGTGCAAGCCAAGGAAAGGAGGAATGTTGAGCTTGAAACCATCATAACCCACAACCTTGGTGATGGTGTACGGACCATAACGGAGTGGGAAAATCTTCTGATGGGATCCTCTAAGGCGTTTGTTCTGGAAGTGCAACCAAAATTTATCGCCCACCTGAAACTTATGTGGCACCCGATGTTGATCGTGGCATTGCTTGTACTTGTCATTAGACTTCTGTAGGATATCCTGAACCTATTGGCGGATGTGTTGGATCCTCTCAGTGAACCAGGTGGCTTTGTCAACTTCAGTTGGAGCAAGAGATGAGTCAGCCGAGGTGACCACAAGGGGTAGTACAACATCTATGGGACACAATGGTTGGAATCCCAACCCCACCTGAAAGGGGTTGTGGCCAGTTGAGGTATGTAGGGCTCGGTTGTAGCTATGCTGAACATAGGGGAGACTTTCATCCCATGTGCGAGGGTGCTTGGAATTATACATGCACAGGATATGCACGATCATTCCATTTACGACCTTGGTTTGAACATCTGTCTAGGGGTGGAAGGCCATGGATTTGGTGATCTTGGTGTCCAACATTGACTAGAGGCTTGACCAGAATGTGCTCAGAAATCGACTGTCACGATCTGAGACAATGGTTTGTGGGATTCCAAAATGTACCCAGACTCGTTCAAAGAAGATCTTGGCAGTGGCCTCTGTTGTGATGCTCTTCTTGCAGGCAGCCAGAATTGCCATCTTAGAAAAGCGATCCACAACCACAAAAACACAGTCATTTCCTCACTTGGTGGACAGGAGGCTCGACATGTAGTCCATCAAGATGGATTCCCATGGCCTATTAGGAGTAGGAAGAGGGGTGTACAAGCCCTGTTTCTTAGTGGCCGGTTTGGCAATCGTGCAGACAGTGCCGGACCTGATATACTTGCTGACCTCATGTCGAAGTTTCGACCAATAGAAATGTTTCTGCAACATTTACACTTTATTTTCGATGTCGAAGTGTCCTGCCACCCGAATTTAGTGGGCTTCCCAGATCAGCTTCTCTCCCTCTCTTGATGGAACACAAATATGGCCCAAACGACACAACATCCCATCCCGAAGATGGAAATTAGTGACAACTGCGTTTGCGCCCAACATTTGGTAGGTGGTGGTGAAGTTCGAGTCTGTCTCATAGATTTGGGGCCATTCAAAGGTCTCATGGCCATAAGAGTTTAGTGTCGTGGTGAGTGTTTTGACTGGCGGTCTGCCGAGGCAATTAGTGACGTGGTTGGTGCTTCCCATTTTATACATGATGTTGAGGTGGAATTGCTGCAAGTACATGGACCACTTCTGATGGTGGTCATTCTGCAATTTGCCTTGTGTTTGCAAGAACTTCAGTGGCTTATGATCAGTGTGGATGATTGTCTCCTTCCCAAGAATGTAATGTCTCCACTGATGATAGGCTTGCACAATGGAGTACATTTCTTTGTCATAATTAGGGTACTTACAAACAACATCTGATAGTGTCTCACTATGATAGGCCATGGGGTGGTCATGCTGAGTGAGAACGATGTCCACAACATAGTCTGAAGCATCTGTCTCGATCTCAAAGGGTTGTTGCAGCTCTGGTTGTGAAAGTACTGGGGTTGAGCACAAGCATTGATTCAAATCATCAAACGCTTGTTTTTGGGACTGGCCCCACACAAATTTGTCCTTACCACCACCCCTGGTTACTTGGCTGAGGTCCCATGCAATATGGGAGAATCCCAACATGAACCTGTGGTAGAAATTGGTAAGGCCCAAGAAGATCTGAAGCTCAGTGAGTGTGGTTGGGGCTGACCAGTCACAGATGACTTGGATTTTGGATGGATCCACATGTATGCCATGATGATCAATGATGTAGCCCAGGTAATGAACCCTATCCATGCTGAAGGAGCATTTTTTCAAGTNGGTTTGAACATCTGTCTAGGGGTGGAAGGCCATGGATTTGGTGATCTTGGTGTCCAACATTGACTAGAGGCTTGACCAGAATGTGCTCAGAAATCGACTGTCACGATCTGAGACAATGGTTTGTGGGATTCCAAAATGTACCCAGACTCGTTCAAAGAAGATCTTGGCAGTGGCCTCTGTTGTGATGCTCTTCTTGCAGGCAGCCAGAATTGCCATCTTAGAAAAGCGATCCACAACCACAAAAACACAGTCATTTCCTCACTTGGTGGACAGGAGGCTCGACATGTAGTCCATCAAGATGGATTCCCATGGCCTATTAGGAGTAGGAAGAGGGGTGTACAAGCCCTGTTTCTTAGTGGCCGGTTTGGCAATCGTGCAGACAGTGCCGGACCTGATATACTTGCTGACCTCATGTCGAAGTTTCGACCAATAGAAATGTTTCTGCAACATTTACACTTTATTTTCGATGTCGAAGTGTCCTGCCACCCGAATTTAGTGGGCTTCCCAGATCAGCTTCTCTCCCTCTCTTGATGGAACACAAATATGGCCCAAACGACACAACATCCCATCCCGAAGATGGAAATTAGTGACAACTGCGTTTGCGCCCAACATTTGGTAGGTGGTGGTGAAGTTCGAGTCTGTCTCATAGATTTGGGGCCATTCAAAGGTCTCATGGCCATAAGAGTTTAGTGTCGTGGTGAGTGTTTTGACTGGCGGTCTGCCGAGGCAATTAGTGACGTGGTTGGTGCTTCCCATTTTATACATGATGTTGAGGTGGAATTGCTGCAAGTACATGGACCACTTCTGATGGTGGTCATTCTGCAATTTTCCTTGTGTTTGCATGAACTTCAGTGGCTTATGATTAGTGTGGATGATTGTCTCCTTCCCAAGAATGTAATGTCTCCATTGATGATAGGCTTGCACAATGGAGTACATTTCTTTGTCATAATTAGGGTACTTACAAACAACATCTGATAGTGTCTCACTATGATAGGACATGGGGTGGTCATGCTGAGTGAGAACGATGCCCACAGCATAGTCTGAAGCATCTGTCTCGATCTCAAAGGGTTGTTGCAGCTCTGGTTGTGAAAGTACTGGGGCTGAGCACAAGCATTGATTCAAATCATCAAACGCTTGTTTTTGGGACTGGCCCCACACAAATTTGTCCTTGCCACCACCCCTGGTTACTTGGCTGAGGTCCCATGCAATATGGGAGAATCCCAACACGAACCTGTGGTAGAAATTGGTAAGGCCCAAGAAGATCTGAAGCTCAGTGAGTGTGGTTGGGGCTGACCAGTCACAGATGACTTGGATTTTGGATGGATCCACATGTACGCCATGATGATCAATGATGTAGCCCAGGTAATGAACCCTATCCATGCTGAAGGAGCATTTTTTCAAGTTGGCGTAGAGCTGGTGTTGCCACAGGGTGTGCAAAACCTTCTGAATATGATGCAAGTGTTCTGCCCAAGTCTTGTTGTAAATGAGGATGTCATCTAGATACACCACTACAAAATTATTAGTGAATGGTCGCAGGATATCGTCCATCATCCTCATGAAAGTGGTTGGAGAATTTGTCAAACCAAAGGGCATGACCAACCATTCAAAAAGACCTTCCTTTGAATTGAAGGTAGTATTCTATACATCTGTCTGTTTTATCGGGACCTGGTGGTAGCCAGACTTCAGATCAATCTTACTAAAGTATTTGGCCCTTGTGAGATGATCAAGGAGGTCGTCGATTTGGGGAATTAGGTACCAGTTTCTGACTGTGATTTTATTTAGGGCCCGGTAATCAATGTAGAGTTGTCAGGTTCCATCTTTCTTTTGTACCAGCACAATTGGGCTCCCGCAAGGTGATGAGTTGGGACGGATGTGCCTCCTGGGGAGCATTTCTTGGATCTTTCGCTTGATCTCTTCATTCTCTAACAAAGAGAGGCGGTAGACTGGCCCATTGGGTAGTGGTGCATCGGGGGTCAGATCAATGGGGTGCTTGACTTGATAATGTAGAAGTACCCTGGTAGGTGAGGATAAGATATCTGAGTATTCTTCCATGACCTTATCCACTTGTTTTTGTTGTGTGGAGAGGTCAACCACGGAGACCCAAGATGTGGTTGTGATATTTCTCTCATTCTAAGATCGAATCATGAAGAAGACAAACTTCCCTGTCTGAGAGATGACCTTTCTACATTGCT
Source organism: Picea glauca (assembly GCA_000966675.3). Taxonomy (NCBI): domain Eukaryota; kingdom Viridiplantae; phylum Streptophyta; class Pinopsida; order Pinales; family Pinaceae; genus Picea; species Picea glauca. The sequence goes on from JZKD02S0349190.1 coordinate 4,574, forward strand.
TGGGAGAGATCAAGGAAATAATTGATCCGGATTATTTTCGACACGAAATGAGATCGGAGATATAATAAAGAAATACACAGAGATATCACAGATATTCAATAATATAACATAAATGTATCAGAGATGCAACCATAAACACGGATATACAGTAATACACGATTTCTATTAATGAAAAAAATGTACAGAGACTGTAAAAATACAGAGTGAAAGACTCACTAGAATGGTGGCAGCTTATCTCTRAGAAGAGATGTGACGGCTACTCGCATTTGCAAGAAKATGATTACAATGAGGCTCTGAAGGCCTTTTTACAATAAACGGGAATGCCAAAATTCCTAGACATCCAAAAACCTAATCCTAGGAGATGAAGCGCCAAAAATCATGTGGGCCCCATTTGGGTAAGTTAGTACATCAACTTCTCGGGGTCGTAACTTTTGCATACAATCTCTATTTTATGTGTATGATAGCTCGTTGAAAAGGTATCATTGAGGAGATTCATTTTGGGGGATCAATCATGCCTTTGGCTATCATTGAGAACCTCAATCTAAAAAAACCTTCATTTAGGCCCTCAAAATGGCCCCAGAAGTTAAAACCTGCTAAAAATAGTAAATTGCCAAAATTGTCAAAAAGTTGTTTTGAGCTAGTTGGAAAAGGTGGGTGGCCACCGATATCCACCTGGATCAATAACACTGGGTGGGACTACCTCAGGTATCCTGTACAATTTCTTGTTCAAAGTAATAATAACAGTGCGAGGCCTAGACTCATATAAAACATGACATTTCCATAAATATGGTTGGCCCAAAAGAACATTACAAACTTTGAGAGGGGAAACATCACACAATAACTCATCTTTGAAGGGTTTGATGTCGTATGACAAGAAACATTGTTGGTTGATGTGGATGTCACTTCCTTGGCGGAGCCATCTGATGGTGTAGGGTTGTGGGTGTAGCATTGTCGGCAGGGCGAGTCTCTTGATAACCTATGATGATATGTGGTTCTTCTGGATATCTCTATCAATGATGAAGTGCAATGGGGTACCCTTCACCCACATCTATGAATGAAAAATGTGCTTGCCTTTCTCTGGCTCATCTGGTTCATCGGGATGGAGCTTGGTGGTAGAAATGGTAGCATTGGGTTATGCGTCTATGATCCGTCTCCCCCTTTCTAGTTCTGACTCAGAGTTGGAACCCACATCTGATTCATAAGCTTTCACCTCATCCACCAGTGACTACTTCGAGCGATAATCAATAGTGTTATGCCAGGGGCTCTTATGGAAGTCACACTTCCTGGTATATTTCTTTGTCTTTCCGGTGTCCTTATTTTCTTGCGGCCTAGACTGATTGTCCTGAGGTTTTCTGTCTTTTCTTTGTCCTTTGTTCTATGGGTTGGGGACACCCTTTCCTGTCTTTTGCTGTGAGGGGTTTCCAGGCCCAAATTGTCGTGTCTTTTTTTTTATCTTTTGCTCGATTTTGACGACATATCGGTAGGCCACGCCCAAGGATGAGATGTCCAAAAACTCCATTTCGTCCTGGATGTATCTATGCAGACTACCGCGATACTTGAGCACTGAATTTCTCTCAGAATATTTGATACCCATATTGGTGCGCAAGGTATGGAAGATATTTGTGAACTCGGGCATCACTTGGTATCTTTCCTGCTGCAGCGTGGACCATTTTGTGTACAAGTCATCATAACTTCCAACATCTTAGTATTTTTCCTTAATAGCATCCCTGAAGGACTCCTAGGTGACTGCGACTGTAAATAATGAGGGTTCCTCTATTTCCTTCTGCTCACAGAAAGTTTCCCACCAATCTTTGACATGGGGAACAACTTTGAGGAGCGCAAAAGTAATATTTTCTCTATTTGAGAAGTTATGGACAAAGAAATACCCTTCTAGAAGATTCAACCATTTGTCTACCGCATCTGCATCTATATGACCTTCAAATATAGGAATATTGAAGTTGATTTGTACCTTGAAGGGGGTGATGCCTCCATTTGAGGAAGATGTGTCACCTGTTGGTAGCCACCGAAGGATTTGTGCAAAAATATCCATCATATCGTTCCTCTGTTGTGTGAGGGATTCCTCGAGCAACATTTTGAAGGGATCTCCTGTCCCATCGTCTTTGTTTTCTTCTGCCATGAGAGGTCGTTTTGGCATGCGATATATTTTTTCCTCAAGAGAAACAAGCTCGAGACCCAATTCTTTGTACCTTGACCTCGTTGGGGACATGCATTAAGAACAACAAGGAGAAGACCGCTCTGATACCACTGATCCAGAATATATTTGCAGAATGAAATGAATACAGATTGTTATCAAAATATGTTTAACACTAAATAAAATATATACAGTAAAACTGGTTTCTATTCAATAAGGAAATGAGATGAAACTATAAAATGCAGTGGAAACAAGCTTGCTAGAATGGTGGTGGCTTATCTCTGAGAAGAGATTTGTCGGTTGCGCTCATTCGCAAGAATATGATTACAATGAGACTCTGAAGGAATTTTTACAATAAACACGAATGTCAAAAACCCTATACATCCAAAAAAACTAACCCTAGGAGATGAAATGCCAAAAGTCAAGTGGGCCTCATTTGGGTAAGTTAGTACATCAACTTCCCGAGGTCGTAACTTTTGCATACGATCTCTATTTTAGGCACACGCGAGCCTGTTGGAAAGGTCTATCTGAGGAATACACAATTTTCTACTATCTATCAAAGGTCATTTTGATTGTGGCGAGTCCTAAAAAATGTTGTTTAGGGCCAAAACGACCCCGCAAGTCAGGGACTTGAAAACTAGGGAAAAACTTGCCTAACTAGAAAACTACCAAAATGAGCCAGTTGGAATAGGTGGGAAGCCACCGACGTCCATTTGGATCAAATGGGTACCTCTAATTTCCCAAGCAATTATCGTCAGTTTACCTATGGAATGAAGCAAATGTAATCCTTCCCCGAGTCATTGATCTTGTCCCACAATACCTAAAGAGGGGAATGCACTATACACTTTGAGACAAAGTGCAAGTCAAGAGTGTTGAATTTTCATATCAAGCAGTTAACTAGATTGGTGTTCTTAAACTTTTAAACAATTATCACAATAATTTCATACAAAGGATCACTGAAAGAATAACATCCACATCATACACAAGATTTACCCTAGGAAAACCCTCTAGGGGAAAAACCCAACAAAACTTCCTCAATATAGATTCAACAACCAAGAACAATGCCTCTCTCCAAGAGAGAACTAATGAAGCAGGAGATCCTTCTCAAACCATTGACTAGGGCAGAGTATCACACCACATAACCAAGATAAACTCAAGAGATAGACTAAGATCCTCCACGGAATCACCTCCTAGCTGCAGTAGCGTCTCCCTCTAAGACTTGCACAATTTTCTCTTGCACTAGAGAGATTGTGTTGTGTGTTGTTTCAAATGAGGTGCTAGCCTCTCTTATAAATACTAGTTGTCCAGCCTAAAATTAGGTCTGGGCTGACCTGACACTTTGTTAGGGCACAATAGGGCCGACCTTAAAAAATACACTTTATAAAATACATTTGACCTTTTTACTTTGGCGCAATAGGGTCGACTTGACAAATGACACTTTATAAAACATTTGACCTTTTAAAATGGCACAATAGGGCTCACATGAATAATTAGAATACAATAATAATATCTTCTACTGCTACTCAAAAATTTAACACTCCCTTTTAGCGAGGAAGGTATTCTTCTCGGCACAATCATCATCACTACTTTTGTGCTTTTGCACACTTGGTCATTGTCTTGTTGTCTTTTCATGAATCTAAATGTCATGAGAATTTTTTCAACTGTACAACATGCATCCAATACATTACCAACATCTCATCGATGGGCTCAACAGTCATGGTGGGGCTTTCTTCCAGCTCACAAAATGCTTGGCATCTAGCTTTCGCTAGAAACTATCTGACCCAAAGTCCAACCACTAGCCCCAGGCTAATCCCTTGGTTTGCACACCAGTCCTCTGGCCTCACATAGACCAGGCGTATAACCATGAGGGTTAGGTGATGTAATGCGCACACACTACCCATATAGCCCCATTATAGGAATCATTTGAACCAGAGTCTAGCAACTAGCCTCAGGCTAGTCATCCTACAACCACACAGGTTGTCCCTCCAACTATAAAGGAAATACGCCCTCCCCAAAGGATCTATGATTTACACTTCCTGAGGCCAGGAACACACGCCCTCCTCGAAGNGCTAGAAACTATCTGACCCAAAGTCCAACCACTAGCCCCAGGCTAATCCCTTGGTTTGCACACCAGTCCTCTGGCCTCACATAGACCGGGCATATAACCATGAGGGTTAGGTGATGTAATGCGCACACACTACCCATCTAGCCCCATTATAGGAATCATCTGAACCAGAGTCTAGCAACTAGCCTCATGCTAGTCATCCTACAACCACACAGGTTGTCCCTCCAACTATAAAGGAAATACGCCCTCCCCAAAGGATCTATGATTTACACTTCCTGAGGCCAGGAACACACGCCCTCCTCGAAGGATCTGCGTCTATTGACCTTGTGTGAGGTCATGCTGATTAGTGCCACAGTCAGTGCCTGAACATGAACCTATTGTTACTGCACCACACTATGTTTCACCTGGAGTCACAACTATAACACATCACTCTATCTCACGAGGGAAATTCCTTATGGAACACACCAATCTTGTCTCTGAAGTACTCAAAATTCACTCTCGACAAAGGCTTAATCAACATGTCTGCTACCTTCTCGTCGGTAGGGACATACTAGAGCTTCACTTCTCCCTTCTGTACTATCTCTTGGGAATAATGGTACTTGATCTTGATATGCTTGGACCTATCATGACACACTGGGTTTTCTGACCACTTTATGCAACTCTGGTTGTCACAAAGGATACAGTTCTCTTATAACTAGAGATCAAACAATCCTACAATCAACTTCTGAAGCCATACTGCTTTGCCACAAGCTGAACATACTGCCACATACTTTGCCTCAACTGAACTGAGCGCTACACATGACTTCTTCCTACTAATCCATGAGATCACAACTGATCCCAAACTGAAGAAACATCTGGATCTACTCTTCCTGTCTGTGACACTACCTTCCCAATCTGAATCTGTGTAGCCATGCAGTCTTATCTCATGATCTGAGATATATCTAAGTCCATAATCAATTGTACCCTTCAGGTACCTCATCACATGTTTTGTTTCAATCAGGTGAACATGTCTAGGCTCAACCATGTATCGAATTAATGTGTTCACTGCAAAACATATATCTGGCCTCATGTTCATCAAGCACATCAACTCACCAATCATCTTCCTATATATGGTGGCATTCACTGTCTTTGAAGTTGTATCACATAATAACTTCAGGTTTGCTACCATTAGTGTGGATATGGATTTGCAATCCAACATCCTGAACCTCTTTAGGATCTCTACTGCATATTTTCCTTGGTTAAGAAAAATCCCATCCAGTCTCTGCCATACCTCCAAACCTAAGAATTAATGCATCATGCCTAGGTCCTTCATCTCAAATTTTTCTACAATTTTCCTCTTACTCTCAGCGATGAGCTTCTCATTCCCCGCCAGAAACAGATCATCCACATAAAATAAAAATATCACAGGTTCACCATATACAACCTTGAGGTAAAGTTTGGAATCTGTTATACTCTTCGTGAAACCAAAGCTTATTAGGAAGTTGTCTATCTTGCCATACCAAGATCTGGGTGCTTACTTCAACCCATACAAGGCTTTCTTCAACCTGCACACATGTGTCTTCCTGTCATGTGTCTCGAAGCCTTCTGGATGCTCCACATACATTTCCTCTTCTATCAAAACATTCAAGAAAGTTGTCTTCACATCCATCTAATGTACCTTCCATTTCATCATTTTAGTTATCGCAAGAATGGTCCTAATCTAAGTGTATCTCGCCACAGAAGAAAATATCTCCTCATAATCTATTCCTTCTTTATAGGAGAAACCCCGTGCCATGAACCTTGCCTTGTAATTATCTATGTTGCATGTTTTATCTTGTAGATCCACTTGGAAGTGACCACTGTCTTTTCCTTTGGTCTAGGACCACATCCCATACATCATTCTTTATGATTGACTGGTACTCTTCAATCATGGCATCTTTCCATTCTTTCTTCTATGAAACTTCTTCATAACTGGTAGGTTATGCATCAATGATGTCGCTCAACAATGCTACATAGCTGGAATATGGACGTGGTTTCCTGCTTTCTCTAAAAGATCCATCTACGAATCCATACTTTTCTACATCATGAATAATATCACGAGAAAGAGTTGGCCTTCTCTTGTTTGCAATCGTTTCTACGGGTCTTTGGGTTTCTACCACATCATGATGTTCTTCTGGTACTACATCAGTGCATGCATCTGTATATGCAACTCTAGGAGCTACAGGTTCATCATCATGAACCTCATCTATATGGTTCTTTCTCGATCTATTAAAGGTTGCATCCTAATCAAAGGTAACATCTCTACTCATCTCAATATGTCGGTGACCAGGGATGTAAACTATGTATGCCTTCGATGACTCCCTGTATCTGACAAAGATACCCTTATTTCCTGAAGGGTCCAACTTGGATCTCTTGTCCTCAGGGACATGTACATATACTAGACAACCAAATATTCTTAGATGGATGACCTCTGGATTTTCACCTGTAAGCATCTCTTATGTTGTCTTGTTCCCAAGTAATCGGTGGGGACTCATGTTCTTCACATACATAATGGTCCTAGATGCTTATGCCCACAAATGCATTAGTAAGTCATGATCATGAGTCATGGCTTTCACTGCTTCCATAATCGTTCTATTATTTCTCTCTACCACACCATTCTGCTGAGGATTCTAGGGAGTAGAGAGCTCCCTCTTAATCCCAATATCCTTGCAGAGTGTCTTGAATTCATCGGATGTGAATTATCCTCCATTGTCTAGCCTCAGTGTATGTATTTTTCTTTCAGAGATATTTTCTACAAGATCTTTGGATTCTTTGAATTTGCTAAATACATCACTTTTATTTTTCAAGAAATAAATCCAGGTTTTACGTGAGTAATCATCAATGAATGAGACATAGTATACATACCTTCTTAATGAGTTTCCTGACATTGGTCCACAAACATATGAATGTACTATGTCCAATGCTCCCTTTGCTTTGTTGTCACTATTTGGAAATGGATTCTTCACGTTCTTCCCTTGTGYGCATCCCTTGCATATGCCTTCATGGCTTACTTGAATCTCTAGTAAACCTATCACCATCTTACTTACGATTGGTAATGCCTTGTAGTGTAGATGAGCGAAMCTCCTATGCCATAGTTCACACAGAGTCATTATATTATGTACAAGTTTTGAATCTGAGTGTCCCTTCAATTTKTACAAGCCTCCCTCTTGGACACCAATCACTACTGCATCGTCAATGGTTTTTCCTTTTGGCCACATAAGTACTTCACCGTCTACAAAAGTGACTATGAATCCTTTCTCATATAATGYTGATATGGAAAGGAGGTTCTTCTTCAATATAGGAACATATAGCACATCTTTCATCTTCATGGGTTTCCAGAATCCAATATGTAGGTTTCTTCTCCTACTCCTTTGATGGGGTACTGGTAATCATTGCCTAATTTCACCTTATGAGGTGAATCCTTCTAGATCAAATTTGAGAATGATTTCTTATATCTAGTCATGTGCTTGGAGGCACCATTGTCAATGAGCCATGTGTCACTTCCATGGGTGATTGTTCTGGTAAGAGATGAAATCAAAACATATTCCTCACTTGATTCATATCCTCTAGCTCTCTTCTGATATGGTTCATCATATTTTGCGACATGAACATGATGTCTCTTATACTTTCCTTTTTTGACCTTATCTTTCGAGTTGGGACAAAATCTTGCAATGTGTCCCATCTTCTAACAAATTAAGCATCTGATATTTGAGTAGTCCTTTTTTCCCTTGTGTGATTTGTGTGACTTCTTGTGGGAATGGGAATGATCCTCCTTTTTTCTCTTTTCTTTTCTTGCATGTGTTGCTAAGGCTTGACCATCATCAACTAGTTTTTCTTCTCATTCTACAAGCCTTGCTTCTTCCCAAGTACAATCCTCCCACAATATGTTGAACTTCGTAAGCTTCCTTCTAGAACATATTCCTTGAATGAAATATTCCCATGATCTTGGGAGACCATTCAAGGTGGTCATTATGAGTTCAACTTCTTATACTTTGTCTCCAATGGCTTCAAGTTTCTCTTTAACCTACGATACATGAAGTATGATTGAACAGTTTATGAGTTCCACATCTTCACACTCTTGAGCTGTGTTTTCAAGGTCATCTTCCGATTTATGTTCTTTCCTTCATACATTCTGGATAGGGCATCAAACATCTTCTTGGGAGTTTTCAAAGACAAGACGTGCGGGATGAGGTGATCCTTGATAGAATATGCAATGATTCTCTTCACCCTAACCAAGATCTTCTTGTGTTTTTCCTTGGCCTCATCTCCCTGTGGTTTTGGAACTTCCTCCTTAACGAATTATTCTAGGTCATGCTCTTCTAGAATGAACATCACTCTGTACTTCCATGCTCGAAAGTTATCAACACCCTCAAGCTTCTCATCAAGCTTAGAGTTGGTAGTCATCTTTCCCTGTGATGAAAATATGATAAGAAATAAAATTTCAAAGAAGGATTTTTGACTTACTAGAGAGTCTGCTATGCCAAGTTGAAATTTTGCTCCAAGTTGCAGCTGCCTTGACGACTTGACTTAGGGTTTATGAGGAAACCCTAATTTTTCAAGCTTTGAATTTTGGAATTCTGATCCAAGGAATAGATTCGCCCTCCTAGGGCGAGCTCCTAGATGGTATTAATTTTCCTAATTTCCTTTAGCAAGGTGGATGATGCCACCTTCTAGGGTTTATGTAGAAACCCCAGTATGCATAAACCCTAATTTATGAAACTTGTCCAAAATGAAAACTTCTCTAGGGAGAAGGTGCTCTAGGGTTAGGAGAGTCTTCCTATGCCCTTGTTTTGCTTAGTGAGCTCCTCTATGCTATGAAAATCCCTTCTTTCAGGTATGCTCTGATACCATGTTGAATTTTCGTTTCAAGAAGTTAACTAGATTAGTGTTCTTAAACTTTTAAATAATTAGCACAATAATTGCATATAAAGGATCATTGAAAGAATAACATCCACATCATACACAAGATTTACCCTGGGAAAAACCTCTAGGGGAAAAACCCAACAAAACTTCCTTAATATAGATTGAACAACCAAGAACAATGCCTCTCTCCAAGAGAGAACTGACAAAGCAGAAGATCCTTCTCAAACCCTTGACTAGGGCAGAGTAGCACACCACATGATCCATAATCTTTTCATCGTGACTTATAAAGAATTGTATCAAATGAGCATAAATTAAAGTGCACCATTAAAGAAGGGAAAACCTAAAAATGAAGAGACATAAGCATCAGATTTGAACAAAAAAATTTGATAACGGATTTCGTCCCTGGTGGACTACATCTCTGGGTCCTGCTCTCAAATGGGTAGGCTCTTTCATTAACTTAGCAAAAGAATTTGGAATATACATGAACATACCTCATTATGAAATCAAGCTGCAAAAATAATGCTCAGATCAGAAAAAAAAAATATAACCATTGGATTTGTGGTGTCGAATTACACAAAAATGACTGTCTCCATGCTCCGATCCGACTATGACACTCCCAGGCCCAAGATGAATTATGTCTCGGTTTCTGTGCCCTCTGCAACCTACAATTATGATAGTACTGCCTTATAATTCGTGCCTATAGTCATACGGTACAGTTGCACCTCCTCCTCAGCTCTGGGTGGATTCCACTTTTTAATTAATAAAACCGACAGATAATGCCAAGCAACACCGGTGGCGCATTGGTTATGGCGGAGTTATAAAGGCGTTGGGTAAGGTGGAGATTCTGGGTTCGAACCCACTAGACTCCAGTTTGGATGTTTGTTTGTNTGATATGGAAAGGAGGTTCTTCTTCAATATAGGAACATATAGCACATCTTTCATCTTCATGGGTTTCCAGAATCCAATATGTAGGTTTCTTCTCCTACTCCTTTGATGGGGTACTGGTAATCATTGCCTAATTTCACCTTATGAGGTGAATCCTTCTAGATCAAATTTGAGAATGATTTCTTATATCTAGTCATGTGCTTGGAGGCACCATTGTCAATGAGCCATGTGTCACTTCCATGGGTGATTGTTCTGGTAAGAGATGAAATCAAAACATATTCCTCACTTGATTCATATCCTCTAGCTCTCTTCTGATATGGTTCATCATATTTTGCGACATGAACATGATGTCTCTTATACTTTCCTTTTTTGACCTTATCTTTCGAGTTGGGACAAAATCTTGCAATGTGTCCCATCTTCTAACAAATTAAGCATCTGATATTTGAGTAGTCCTTTTTTCCCTTGTGTGATTTGTGTGACTTCTTGTGGGAATGGGAATGATCCTCCTTTTTTCTCTTTTCTTTTCTTGCATGTGTTGCTAAGGCTTGACCATCATCAACTAGTTTTTCTTCTCGTTCTACAAGCCTTGCTTCTTCCCAAGTACAATCCTCCCACAATATGTTGAACTTTGTAAGCTTCCTTCTAGAACATATTCCTTGAATGAAATATTCCCATGATCTTGGGAGACCATTCAAGGTGGTCATTATGAGTTCAAATTCTTATACTTTGTCTCCAATGGCTTCAAGTTTCTCTTTAACCTACGATACATGAAGTATGATTGAACAGTTTATGAGTTCCACATATTCACACTCTTGAGCTGTGTTTTCAAGGTCATCTTCTGATTTATGTTCTTTCCTTCATACATTCTGGATAGGGCATCAAACATCTTCTTGGGAGTTTTCAAAGACAAGACGTGCGGGATCAGGTGATCCTTGATAGAATATGCAATGATTCTCGTCACCCTGACCAAGATATTCTTGTGTTTTTCCTTGGCCTCATCTCCCTCTGGTTTTGGAACTTCCTCCTTAACGAATTCTTCTAGGTCATGCTCTTCTAGAATGAACATCACTCTGTACTTCCATGCTCGGAAGTTATCAACACCCTCAAGCTTCTCATCAAGCTTAGAGTTGGTAGTCATCTTTCCCTGTGATGAAAATATGATAAGAAATAAAATTTCAAAGAAGGATTTTTGACTTACTAGAGAGTCTGCTATGCCAAGTTGAAATTTTGCTCCAAGTTGCAGCTGCCTTGACGACTTGACTTAGGGTTTATGAGGAAACCCTAATTTTTCAAGCTTTGAATTTTGGAATTCTGATCCAAGGAATAGATTCGCCCTCCTAGGGCGAGCTCCTAGATGGTATTAATTTTCCTAATTTCCTTTAGCAAGGTGGATGATGCCACCTTCTAGGGTTTATGTAGAAACCCCAGTATGCATAAACCCTAATTTATGAAACTTGTCCAAAATGAAAACTTCTCTAGGGAGAAGGTGCTCTAGGGTTAGGAGAGTCTTCCTATGCCCTTGTTTTGCTTAGTGAGCTCCTCTATGCTATGAAAATCCCTTCTTTCAGGTATGCTCTGATACCATGTTGAATTTTCGTTTCAAGAAGTTAACTAGATTAGTGTTCTTAAACTTTTAAATAATTAGCACAATAATTGCATATAAAGGATCATTGAAAGAATAACATCCACATCATACACAAGATTTACCCTGGGAAAAACCTCTAGGGGAAAAACCCAACAAAACTTCCTTAATATAGATTGAACAACCAAGAACAATGCCTCTCTCCAAGAGAGAACTGACAAAGCAGAAGATCCTTCTCAAACCCTTGACTAGGGCAGAGTAGCACACCACATGATCCATAATCTTTTCATCGTGACTTATAAAGAATTGTATCAAATGAGCATAAATTAAAGTGCACCATTAAAGAAGGGAAAACCTAAAAATGAAGAGACATAAGCATCAGATTTGAACAAAAAAATTTGATAACGGATTTCGTCCCTGGTGGACTACATCTCTGGGTCCTGCTCTCAAATGGGTAGGCTCTTTCATTAACTTAGCAAAAGAATTTGGAATATACATGAACATACCTCATTATGAAATCAAGCTGCAAAAATAATGCTCAGATCAGAAAAAAAAAATATAACCATTGGATTTGTGGTGTCGAATTACACAAAAATGACTGTCTCCATGCTCCGATCCGACTATGACACTCCCAGGCCCAAGATGAATTATGTCTCGGTTTCTGTGCCCTCTGCAACCTACAATTATGATAGTACTGCCTTATAATTCGTGCCTATAGTCATACGGTACAGTTGCACCTCCTCCTCAGCTCTGGGTGGATTCCACTTTTTAATTAATAAAACCGACAGATAATGCCAAGCAACACCGGTGGCGCATTGGTTATGGCGGAGTTATAAAGGCGTTGGGTAAGGTGGAGATTCTGGGTTCGAACCCACTAGACTCCAGTTTGGATGTTTGTTTGT
>JZKD02S0349212.1:36692-55073 GCA_000966675.3 Picea glauca
CCATGGGAGATGTTGTTGGTAGACTTTAAATTACTTATTTTGTTAAATTTTAATTAAAATGACAATTTCTTCTATTTTAAATTAAATTTGATGGTTGAATAAAAAATTCGGTTATGTAGATTTTTTTTAAATATTACAACTAGTATATATTTCTCTTAACTTTGAATCTACCAAGTATCAAGAAGGATCTAATATTTGTTAGCTTTTTAACTCGAGAGGTACTCCACATATGTGTCTTGTATGCATAAGTTACCTTGTACCTACACTACTAGACACTTGACTTTATAATGAGTTTTTATAAAGTTGTGATAAAGTGGTTCTTTTATTAAAGTGACTTTTTCTAATATTAAAGTGACTTTATTTCATAAAGTGCACTTATGTTATAAAGTGAAATGTATTTTAATATTTTAAGTGATTTATTTTGGAGGGAATGAATCATGGCCCTTGATCTTGTAAAGGAATGATTAGATCTTGGCCTTTGGATTTAGGGTTGGGGAAGGTAAAAAGACACTTGAGAGGGAAAATGTCATTTTTAGATTTTATAAAAGAATGAATTGGGTAGTGTGCAATATTTTTGAGAGGAGTTTGAGAGGTTTTCTAAGTAATCTTGAGAGAGGAAAGAGGGCAGCAAGGAGGGCACATTTCCCAAGAAATCTAGGGCACAAATCCCAAGGAGGATTTTCTATTTTTATTAGTGCTATAATTTACTGTTGAGAAGGAGGTCGTACTATACGGATCTATACAGTCTGTACAACAAAAAAGAGGGAACAAAAATTGAGGTAGCTTGGGATATTTGTTGTTGAATGACAGTTCATACAACAACCATTTGGATCTATTTTCGAGGTGTTATTTTTTCTGGGTGGGTCATACAACAGTACAGACTTGGGACAAAATCCAAGGCAAAAATCTTTGAGACAGTTTTTTTGGTTCTATAAGTGGTTTTTCTCTTGGCTGGAAATTGTGTTATTGTTGCTGATATGTACTTCCCTGAAACCGAATAATAAGATCTCTCTCTCTCTCTCGCATTGGGTTTCCTCACATTAGGGTTTTCCTTGGCATTTGCCTAAATTTATGATTTATTCATGGTTGGATGAATGTTGTTCATTGTGTTTATTTCCACTACATAATTACTTAGCAATGTGTATTTCTGCTTATGGTAATTTTTGAATGTGGGTTTTATACATTTCATAGTTCATGCAAGACAATTATCTCTAGGATTCTAAGTGTATGAAAAAATATTAGCTTGTTGATTTTTGTCATTAAATTTCTACATGGTATCATAGCTTGGGCTCTGAGTGACAGTGAACAATGAGATTTTTGGGCAAGGTTGAAGGGGGACAATTTGTGATTGTTTTCCTTGATATCTGACAGGGAATATAGATGAATGTATTACATTTGAGGATCGGTTGGATGACATTTCCAACTATTTGTAGTGGAAGGTCCGAATGTCAGTTGTTCTCAAGGAGAATAAGATTTGGAACTATGTCAGTTCTATTATTGTGGTTTCCATAGAAAATCCTATTGCTTTGGATTTGCATGAGGTCAAGGAGGCCAAATCTCAAAGGATTATTCTATATGGGGTGAAGGATCACCTTGTCCCACACTTGGCTGAGAAGAATACAACCAAAGAGATGTGGGATGCACTTAAGAACTTATTTGAGGCGAAGAATGAAAATTGGAAGATGGTCTTGAAGGCTAAGCTGGATGATACCAAGATGGGTAAGGAGGAGAGTGTTTCCTCCTATCTTACCCAGGTATCTCAAGTGAGATATGAGATGGAAGCAGTTGGAGAGTTCATATCTGATTCAGAGTTGGTGAGGATAGCCTTGAAAGGCTTCACCAAGGAATGGGAAGTCTTCGTGAAGTGTGTGGTGGGTCATGAGCATCTTCTAGATTGGAGAAAACTGTGGGATTATTTCACTCAGGAGGATATTCGAGAAGGATCTTAGAGCAGTGGAAAAAAGATAGATATAGATGATGATAATGTTTCTCTTGTTGCAAAGAGCAATAAGAAAGGAAGTTCTGGGAGGGACTTGAGTAAAGTTAGATGTTATTGTTGTAACCAGTTGGGGCACCTTGCTTCTCATTATCCTGAGAGGAAGAAGAAGAAGAAGAAGGAACAAGAGGGGCCTGAGACAACTGCTACACTAGCCAAGGAGGACTTTTCTTCCAAGTATGACAGGGAATTTTCTTTGGTTACCCTAGTTTCCAGTGTCAGTAGTGGAGGATTTGGGGGTGATATTAGATGGATTGTGGATAGTGGAGCCTCTTTCCACATGACGAGAATCTGGCGAGTATTCCTAATTATCACAAAGACAAGTCATGATCGACAGATGGTAAATGAAGGTGGTATGGCACGAGCAATACGTGGATTTGGAAGGGTTAGATTCTGACTCGAGTATGGAGGATTCTTGGAGCTTGATGTAGTTATCTTTGTTCTAGGGTTGAGGGTTAACTTTCTCTCGGTCTCATCCATGGAGGATGTAGGATATTGCACATTTTTCAAGAGGGAACATGTCTTTATCTACAGGGAGGAAGTGGACCCGATGGAACTATAGTTGATCGGTGATTGGGTGGACAGGTTGTATATGTTGCAAAGACAACCTTTAGTGTATGATTCAATGTCAGATGAGGAGAATGAGGAGGATCATGAGACTGCGGTGGTACCAAGGATTCAATCTTTCATTTCGAGAGAAGAGAGCGAGTCTCTTTTGAGCACCGACAAGAGGATCAGCTGGTGTGGTCAAGCCAATGCTCAGGGTGGAGTGGATTCTCCAAGGAGCTCAAGGTTCTGGGTAGCTGTCAGAAGAGGATATTCTAGTTCAAATTTTGTGCGAGTGTTGAGGATGGCTCCAGGTTCAGAGGGAGATTCTACTGAGAACAATGTGACGGGACTAGATGATAGAGATGGCAGTGAGTACTTCGCTCGCTAAGAGGGAGTGTCAGTGTTTTAGCTCGAGAGGTACTCCGCATATATGTCTTATATGCAGAAGTTACCTTGTACCCACACTATTAAACACTTGACTTTATAATGGGTTTTTATAAAGTTGTGATAAAGTGTTTTTTTTATTAAAGTGACTTTTTAATGAAGTGTACCTTCTAATATTAAAGTGACTTTATTTCATAAAGTGCACTTATGTAATAAAGTGAAATGTACTTTAATATTTTAAGTGATTTATTTTGGAGGGAATGAATCATAGCCCTTGATCTTGTAAAGGCAAGATTAGATCTTGACCTTTGGATTTAGGGTTGGGGAAGGTGAAAATACACTTGGGAGGTAAAAGATCATTTTCAGATTTTATAAAAGAATGCATTGGGTAGTGTGCAAGATTTTTGAGATGAGTTTGAGAGATTTTTTGAGTAATATTGAGAGAGGAAAGAGGGAAGCAAGGAGGGCACATTTCCTAAGAAAGCTAGGGCACAAATCCCAAGGAGGATTTTCTATTTTTATTAGTGCTATAATTTATTGTTGTGAAGGAGGCCATACTATATGGATCCCTACAATCCATACAACATAAAGAGGGCACAAAAATCGAGGAAAGTGTTGGCACAAAAATCGAGGCAGCTTGGGATATTTGTTGGTGAAGGAAAGTCCATACAACAGTTGTTTGGCTCTATTTCCGAGGTGTTGTTTTTTCTAGGTGGGTTGTACAACAATACAGACTTGGAATGAAAATCGAGGCAACCATTTTTGGGACAATTTTTAGGGTGTTGTAAGTGGTTTTTCTCTTGGATGGAAATTGTGTTATTGTTGTTGATATGTACTTTCATGAAGTTGAATAATAAGATCTCTCTCTCTCTCTCTCTCTCTCTCTCTCTCTCTCTCTCTCATTGGGTTTCCCCACATTGGGGTTTTCCCTGGCATTTTCCTAAATTTATGAGTTATTCGTGGTTGGATGAATGCTTTTCATTGTGTTTATTTCTGTTGCATAATTACTTAGCAATAGGACTAGACTAGAATCCATGGGAGATCATACACAGATAACAGTCACCGGAAAAAAAATTCTTCCTAGTCAAAAAAAGCATGGAAACCAAATCATTGACATTGTAATTGAAACAAATCTTACCATTCATAGAAATTCTACTCTGCAACTTGCCATTCGACCAAGACATTATTAATAGTTAGTAGCAAGACGAAGACTAGATGCCATAGGCCTAGACTAGAATCCATGGGAAATCATACATAGATAACAATCATCGACAAGACAAAGACCATAAGCCATGAGACCAGACATGACACCATGGGAGTTGTTGTTGGTAGACTTTAAATTACTTATTTTGTTAAATTTTAATTAAAATGACAATTTCTTCTATTTTAAATAAATTTGATGGTTGAATAAAAAATTTGGTTATATAGATTTTTTTTAAATATTACAACTAGTATATACTTCTCTTAACTTTGATGTACCAAGTATCGAGAGGGATCTAATATTTCTCTAATCTCTTTGAGTTACAAACATTTTCTCAAGTTTTACACTTTAAAAAGACTCGCACATAAAAAAAAAAATTGATCCAAAATTAAGATGGATCTATGTTGGTTTATACTAATCCTTTTTTAATAAAAGTCTTAATGTATCTAGCTCACTTTCTAAGCAAAGTTTGAATTGGTTTTTACTATTTTGTGTTTTTTACTAAAATATGTCACATTTCAGTTTTTTAAAGTTATTGTATTTAATGATACTCATTTATTATCATAATTGTAAATTCATCTTAATTTCAAATCTATTTAACATGAGAAAAATCATGAAAAAATTGAAATGCAAATCTTTTAATGCTTAAAAAATTATGAAAAAAAATCTCCTTTAAAATATGTGTATATAAGAAAGAAAACAACAAACAAAAATATCAAATATCAAAGGAATGACAAAGATCTAAAATATTATATTGAATTAACATAATAGAAGATTACTTGGAAAAAAAAGGTTCCGTCGACCCTACTCTCATTGGTATAGTCATCAATGTTCTTCTTTATGCTGATGATATTGTTCTTCTGGCAAGGAGTCCCCATGATATTGAAAACTAATTAAGAATCCTCAAGGATTTTTGCTCCAATATGGGTATGACTGTTAATACTGATAAGACCAAGGTCATGAGTATTAAATCCAATAAGACCCCTTATGATACCTTCGTATATGACAACAACAACTTGGAGGAAGTGAATTCATACAAATATCTTGGAATTGATATTCACCACAAGATCAATTGAAATTATAGCATTGAGAAAATGATTATTGGGGGATGGAAAACTTATTATGGGATTGAAAAAAATTGTAAATCAGTTGATCTTTGGAGTTGGGATAACAAGAAACTCCTCTTTGAGACTCTTGTTACACCGGTTATTCTTTATGGGTGTGAAGTCTGGGGCTATAGTATCTCTCATGAATCCTGGAGAAAGATAGAGCAAATACAAAAGAATTTTATAACCTATAATCTTAAATTAAAGGAAATATGCCCTATCCCATCCTCTTCTTAGAAACAAGCCTCTCCCTCATTGAGAGCGTGGCTATGACTAGATACCTAATGTATAAGAACAAGTTAAACAACATGGAAGACAAGAGGCTTCCTAAAATTGCTTCAAAATCGATTCATAACCACCATCGACTCAAGATGGCATAAAGATGCTCGGTCTTTGCTAAACTATTGGGGAATCATGGAAGACACCATTTTTCACAATAAAGATACTATTAAAAAAATGTCAATTCAAAATTTAAGGAGAAAATGTGGTGTGATAAAGAGTTAGAGGAAAAAATAAAATTAAGGTATTACAAGGATGTAATCAACCCTAATCTAGAAGATCAAAATTATCTATCTGTTTTTCCAGGTGTAAAGAAAAAAATAAGCATTGCTAAGATAAGAACAAATTCTCACGAGCTCCATAGTGAAATTGGGTGTTGGTCAATTCCTAAAACACCATGGGATGAAAGAGTGTGTCACCTTTGTGACACTAAGAAGGTTGAATATGAAAAAAACTTTCTCTTAGATTATCCATCCTATACCCATATTAGATCTCATTTTCAAAATATTTGTTACACTACCAACCTCCCTAACCTCTTAACTCAACAAAAGTATGGTGATCTGGGAAATCTTCTCTTAATGTTTTTCGAGCACATAAACAAAATTCTAAAGAATCACAAGTAATCACTTACCCTCTTAAAGTCCGATAGACCAATTTCGTTTTAGTGGACATTAATCATCATCATCAACATCAATATAAAGTGATTTAATTTCATAATTTTATTTATGTTTATCAAATTTAATATATATAGTTTTTTATTTTGATAATAATTTTTTATTTTATTTTTTATTTTTTATTAATATTTTTTTGAATTATGATACCAAAAAGTGAGATATTATTCAATAAAATTATTTTAATAATTTATAATCTCAAAATTAAGGGAAATACATCCTATTTTATCCTCCTTATAGAAGCAAGTATTTCCCCATTAAGAGCATTGCTACCATTAGATACCTAATGTACAAGAACAAGATAAACAACATGGATAACAAGAGGCTTCTCAAAATTGTTTCAAACTCTAGCCAAAACCACTAGCTGCTCAAGCGGGTATGACATAAAGATGTCAAATCTTGGCTAATAATTGGGGAATACAAAAAGAAGCATCATGCATAATATCGATAATATTACAAATATTATCACTTATAAATTTAAGGAGAATATGTGGTGTGACAAAGAATTAGTAGATAAAATGAAATTAAGATACTACAAGGATGTGACAAACCCTAATTTAGAAGATCAAAATTACCTCTCACTTTTGAAAAGTGCAAAGAAGAAAATCAACATTGTTGAAATAAGAACAAACTCTCACGAGCTACATAGTGAAATTGG
Organism: Picea glauca; assembly: GCA_000966675.3. Lineage (NCBI taxonomy): Eukaryota > Viridiplantae > Streptophyta > Pinopsida > Pinales > Pinaceae > Picea > Picea glauca. Next base: position 43,537 of record JZKD02S0349212.1, read on the forward strand.
GCATTGGACAACTCCAATAAAACCACGAGATGAGAGAATTTGTCACCTTTGTGACACTAAGGAGGTAGAAGATGAAAAACACTTTCTTTTGTATTGCCCTACCTATACCCATATTAGATCCCAATTTAAAAATATCTTCCACATTATAGACCTTCCCAACCTTCCAAATCATCAAAACTATGATGATCTTGAAACTCTTCTCTCAATGCTTTTTGAGCATAGAAATACAATTTTAAATAAATTACAGTAATCTCTTACCTTTTTAAGATATGATATACTAATTGATCTCAGTGTAAAATATTCATCATCATAATATCTATCTATTTCATTTCTCATACCTAAATAATAAAAAAGGATTTATTTGATTTTCTAACATATAAGAATTTTGAATTTATTTTTTCCTCATTTACTTAAGTTCCAAAAGTTCCAAGTTCCAGGAATAATCGAATTAAATACGGTCTTCCTGCTTACTTGTGCACATGACAACTAATCATAGAGTTGGCCTTTGTTTTCACCATGCTTCATTGAAACTTGGTCGCTCAAATTGAGCGAAATAATCGTAGCTTTTTATTCTATATATATCTAGAAGAATGAAATAAAAATCGTCAAAATTTCATTAATTTTTTAAAATGTCTTAAATAGGAAGTAAAAGAGGTATAAAGTAATATAAAAAGTAAATGAGGGTAAAAATTTGGTAGTTTATTTTATATTTTTAATTATACTAACATTTAAAATTTTATAGTAAAATATTGTTATATGATTTTTAAGTTTCATTTAAATATTTGGAAAAATATATTTATTTTGAAACAAAAATATAACATTTATTTAGATGCATTGTTTATTTATTGTATCAATTTTTTTTTTCAATCTTTCTTTTAAAATTATGATATGTTATTTATTCTTTTTTAGAAGGATAGTGATTTCATTTTCAATTTCAAGATGTTTCGTTCACGCCAATTTTGTTCATAAAGTTGTTTTACAAAATTTATTATATGAATGTGACATATGTTGTATTAGATTATCAACATATTAGATTATCGTGAATATTATAATTATGTTTTTATAATTTTTTAAATTCATTAAATCTATGAGATTAATCTTTCGTTTTATTATTAGTCCCTGTCGTAGGTATAAAGGGACTATAGCGATTGATAATTCGTTGAACTCGTATTACTTTGTTTTTTGACCACAAATATTTCCATATTATGTATTGTTGGAACCAGGGAACTAAAATCCTCGATTTTTATATAATAAAAAGTACCATATATGTCATGATCTAATTGGACAACAGATTGGAGGTCTTATTGTTGGCTTCACTATTCCCAATGTTATATATGTTGGCATATCCAAAGTATTTGATCGTATATGGTCCTTTTGAATCATATATTTTCTTATGCATTGCTGGAAGGCGGATTATTGCTAACATTAGTTCAAATGTTTGGCTTAGCATTTTATGCTAGCTAAATTTATGTCAATGTTTGATATGCTAGCATATCCAAAGTTTGTCCTTCGAATACATTCTCTACTATTCGAACTATTGTTACATAAATTAAAATAAATTTATTTTGGTACGTTAAAGACCTGGCACATTGCATTTTTTTCTTAAATGTTTACAGAACATTTCTTACAGAGTTAAATGTTTACCTAACAGTATTAAATGTTTGCAGCGTTGAATGTTTACTTAGCAGGCCTGTTACAATACATTTTCTTTGGTTTTTTATTTTATATGCAATGTTCTTTGCAGTCAATTTGAGCAATATTGTGCTTCAAAGACATTGTTGGTTCACTGGTTCATGCTTGCTTCTTGCATCGCCACTGATTTCTTATTTGCATGTTATTGTTGTTCTTGTTTTCCTGTTCGTCTTGTTCTAGTTTGCACGTTTGGGGTTATGCACCTACGATTGGAACTGCCTCATTCTTTGTGGATGGTTTGTTGCTTACTTCTTTCTTCACTGCATGTTTTTTATTGTTGTTTGATTCGACTTTGCAGGGTTCAGATCCTGCGGCTACAGTTGGGCCTTTTGGTGGTTCTTAACTAGTTTGTTGCTTGTTGCTTGCTCTTCTTTGCCTAAGGTTTGCAATGTTGGGGTGTTGCATCCGCAGTAGGAATTGTTGTTACATTGTTTTGCAATTGACTCCCCATAAAATACTATTAAGATAGAATAACATACAAAAATTTGCAGTCGATGTAATTGGCATATGTTCGTCTTGTTGCAGTTTGCACGTTTGAAACTATATTTCATAGCTAACGATGTTTTTTCCATGGTTTATGTCTTACTATGGTTTCATAGTTATGAGGGCAAGTTTTTTTTGTGTGAGCTATATAGTTGTTCTCTCCCTTTTTTTTTCCTCTTGTAAACTGCGTTTCTGGTTCTATACTTTCTCACGTTTATGTGCTCGTGGGTTCCCGGTGTGGCGAACTGACAAATCGTTTTCGGTCGACCACTGTTTGGTTGCATGCTTAGCCAATTTTATGGATGTGGCTTTGTGGATAGGTGCTATCGAACTATTGTAGATCGTGTTCAGTGTATACATTTTGCACCCAGAACTTCCGTGCTATACAGTTCGACCATGCACTCCTCAAACTCGCAATTGTGCCTTTGCCTGCGATGAGTTTTCCTATCCGACCTACCTTTCCATACTTAGTTGAGTTTTCAAAGTTTGGCAGGTTGATGCCTTTCTGGGTTCAGAAAAGTTTAAAATCATTTATGGCTCCTCTCCATCCCCGCTACCTTCCACCCTTCCCAATAGAAATTAATTATGCTTTCAAAAGTCACAACCGACCAGATAGGTTCGAAAAGATTTCCTTTAATAAGAGGAAAGATCGAGGACATAACCCATTAAAATGAATAGACAGGCGAATATTATGGGATCTGGTATTTTCTTTTGCCTGCATTTTGAATTTGCAAAAGAAAAAAAAAATATTGGCTCTTTTAGTTTTTTAAAGGCTTCATCATAGTAACAATGCAATACTATACTAGCTCGTTGTCATCCATGAACATGTCACCCAAAGAGGCCTTGATGTCATGTCCATATTCAATATTGTGCATATCTTAGATGTCATATTTGAGAATCTGCTCGGATATGGGAATGTTAATACATGGTATTAATCACTATTCAACGTACATATTCGAAAATATTGACATTTATAAGAGAAAATATCGAGAACATATGTCATGAAAACGAATTAACCCAAAATATACGGAAGATCATACTGTCATCCTCTAGGGTTTCTTTTAAATACTTATTGCCATTTCTCTCTATCATCAAAGAGTTAGGTTTTAGGGTTCCTTCATTCTAATGTTCCTAGTCATGAACATCTAAAACAACTTATAGATGAGATTGAGGCCCAAATGAAAGAAGAAATACTGGTTTGATGTGACGTGAGATTTGAACCAAAATAAAACTATGTTTTCCAACAAAATCTCAGACAGGAGAAATTTTTTTTATGGTTGGTGTTCTCCCTATATTCGATGCTTTAGTTGGTTGAAAAGTCTGCTTGGAGATTTGTTTGTTGATCTTCTTTGTTTTCTTGTTGGGAGTTGTAATGGATTTCCATGTCACATGCAAAATACTTCTTCGTTGAAGTATATAGTTTCTTCCAACAACACAGATTTGGCAAGTGTATCGAATTATGTAGATCACACAAGAATTTGTCTTCGTTAGGGGCATCACACTTATTGTGGCTTGCAAAGTGGTGTGTGATGTTCATAAATGATGCAACATTACTCCATTCGCGAATGTACCCAGAAATGGGTAACAAAAACTGTATGGGTGGATAAAAGGACATATGATCACTACAAAAAGTTTATTTTTCAAAATTTGATGAGCTACTTGTGGGTGTGGTAACAGTCTTGACAGAAAGCCATGTTCTTTGTCAAATTTTATCCACTTTCCTCTGGATGTAGTTATAGACTCCACATATTTGGCGTCACCTCCGAACATTGAATACCTTTCTGTGGGCTGCCATATCTGCCACCGCTAGAACAAAATATATATTGAGATGCAATCTACAACATTTGATACACTTGCCAGACCTATGTTGATGCGATCTACAACATTTGATACACTTGCCAGACCTGTGCTGCTGGAAGAATTCATGTACTTCAACAGAAGAACATTTTGCAGTTGGCTTGGACGTTCCTTCCAATTTATTGTAATAAAACAAAGAATTTCAACATACAAATCTTCGGGCAGACTTTTCAACCAAACAAATGATTGAATACAAGGAGAATAACAGTCACAACATACTTGAATTTTTTTTCCTATCCCATAGCTGATGTCACATAAAACGACTCCCTTGACTTTGAATTGGGCCTGAATCACATTTTTAGGTTATCTCGGATGTCAATGCTCAGGAACAATAGAAGGAAAACACCTTAAACCCCAGGCTTTCGACGACAAGGGGAAACTGATACTTAACAAAGAATGGAATGTTGAATAACAAGCCAATGCAAGAAGCCCATATCTAGAAGAGACAAACTATTCAAAAAATTGGGATAGATAAAACTGTCAACAAGCCTCATCATTGTACATATTTTTTATTGGTCGGCAGGAGGCCAAATCGCAATCATTGTGGCAAATAATGTCAGCTGTATTTTGTAACCCATCTTATTTGAATAGAGAATATTTGCGTTTTTTTTTTTATGGTGTTTTCCAATCTCTGGTATTGCGTTTCATTTTATTTTGTACCTTTTTTTCCTGTGTGTCGTTAAACATGGACGACAAACTTTTCTTTCTGCTGCCCAATACTTCAATTTAAATAAAGGTTTCTTTGTTCGTTGCTTACATTTTACATGGAAGAATGGTTTGTAATAGGCCATACTTATGTGGTGTCATCCCTATACTTAAGGAAAGAAATTGGAGGACCCGTCCTTCTTTCATTCTTTTGGTGCCGTAAATAGAATGAATTAATGACTTAGAAAAAGGCAAATCAACTATTGATGCCATCTTCCTGTTCAATATCTTTCATATATTGTAGCTTCCTCTATTTGATAATATCTGTGCATATATACTAATATGAGTAGTATTGGAATAAATATAAAAACTTCCTCTTAGCCAAAACTTAGACAATTATCTGGCCCAGGTTTGTGGTATTCAACAACTATGGTCCCTGTTCTGTCATATACATCTTGCAGCCAAAGAGCTTGTGTGATCTACAATTTATGCTTTAACTAGTGATAACTCACCTTCTGGTCATCGGGCCTTGAGTTTGCGATATCAAACAACTATGTCCCTTGTTTTGTCATATACATCTTGTATCCAAAGAAATTCTGTGGTCTGCAACTTTTTCTTTAACTAGTCATAACTCAATAGGGGTTTGAAACAAGTATGTCCCCTGTTCCATCATATACATATTATAGCCAAAGAACTTCTGTGATCTGCAATTTATGATTTTAACTAGGGATAACTCACCAGGGGTTCAAAAAGCTTGGCATTAATAAAGGAACAATAGATTTTATTCTTTGGGATACTTATCCCTTTTCCCCACCATTTGCCCCTTTTCTTCTTCTCGTCTATTATCGCTTTGATCTGCTTATATAGTTGGTCGCCTTTCTATCATCGCGGGTTCCAGGGTTGGACGGATGACAAATATTCATCTCCATCTATATCCTCACATGATGAATATGACCGTCCGTTGTTGCTTTCCACACTTAGCCAATCTTATGACCACGGTTGTCGGGTTGGCACTTTCGAACTATGTTGCTTCTTGTTGTTTTATATATATCTTGCACTCAAAACTTTCGTGGTTTCAACGAAATTTGTGAACCGAAGAGAATCCTGCAAATTGGGAGATGATTTTCATTTGAAACAGAAATAATCCATGACTATATATTAGTATGAATACTATTCAAATAATATAAAAACTGTTTCCATTAATACATATTACTATGAATACTATTAAAATAAATATCAAAACTTTCATTTTGCCCATACTTAGCCAATTATCTGGCCACCAGGCCTCGGGTTCGCTATATCCAACACCTATGTCCCCTGATCCTTCTATAAAATTTCAATACAATTAATGTATTTCCTATGATTCTCCTTATCTAACAATTATATACCATTTTTAAATACAGAATTGCTTCTACTAATATTCTTGTGGAAATTAAACCATGATCACAAAGTGAAATATCAAGAACACATAACACAAAAGTTTTATAGGGAAAGCATAAAGATAAAAAACCCACTATCATGTATTATGTATATCATGGATCATGAAACAATCTCATACAAAACTCTAATCCAAGAGCTTTCAGTACAATACAATCATCTCACACTATCATACAAAACTCAGCAAATACATGTGCCAATTTCTGTCTCCAAACAACTTGCCTCCTCTGCACAATCCCTGCAATTAGAATTCTCACAATGAATTCAAATTTCCTAGTTTGCACATTCTCATGAGCATATCCACTACATGTGTGATTGCATGAGTGCACTTCACTCAAATCACAATTGATAAACAAACTGTCCCTTTCACCTGTTATCTCAACTAGGTCTCCACTGGATCTGACATGCATGTAGCTAACCGTGGCGAATCTTCAGTTGATGTGAATTCATTGATTGTGAATTAATTAATAATTAACTCACTGAACTCTCACTAGTGTAAGTTCAGTTACAACTAGTACAACTGGGCTTAACTCACTTAACTGAGTTAAACTACTTCACAACTCTCATAACTACACTTATAACTCTGATACAACTTCAAGTCACCTCCATGTCTTACCAGCCAACCTTTGAACTCGAATTTCCCATAGTTAACTGATTTTCCATTTCAGTTAATTATTTCAAGTAATTATGAGATAATAGATTAATATTTATTGTCCAATTTATTTAAGGGAAAAGTAAATTAGACACATGTTTCTTGTTGACTTTTCAACACACTCTCTCAACAAGAAAGGGATTATCCTTCACCCCAATCCTGTCTCTGTGATATTCGAATTTTCTCCTGGTGAGCACCTTCGTTAGAATGTCTGCATCCTGATCTTTTGTAGGAATGTATTGAAGAAACATGATCTTTTGCTACACACAAACTCTGAGATGATGATACCAGATATCTATATGCTTAGATATATCGTGAAACACAGGATTAATCGAGAGTTTAATGCAACTCTGATTATCACAATGAATCATTGTCGGATCTAAATGAGAACCAAACAAACCAACCAAGATCTTTCTCATCCAGATAGCCTCACATGTAGCTTGACTTGCTGCCATGTATGTCGCTTCCACTAAACTAAGTACCATGGATCTTTGTTTCCTGTTGTACCAAGAAATATTTGTAGATCTGATACTAAATATCCCCCCTGTTGTGCTCTTTCTGTTCGTTAGGCTGCCTACCCAATCTGCATCCGTGAAGCCATGCAACTTCACCTCATCCTTCTGTCTGTACCATAATCCATACTCAGATGTGCCCTTCAGATATCTCAGTATATGCTTACCCACCTTCCAAAAGAGTTTGGTAGGCTTAACCATCACTTGACTTAGCTGGTTAACCACATAGAAAATGTCCGATATCGTATTCACTAAATACATTAGCGAACCTACTAACTGTCGATAAACAGTAGAATCCACTACCTCTCCAGAAGTAGCATCCTTTTCCTCCAGTTTCCTGGAAGAGGAGTATCCATGGGTTTGCAGCCTTCCAGAAACTTACCCAGTATCTCCCTTGCATACTTTCCTTGAGACACAAAAAGTTCACCATTTCACTACCATATTTCCAATCCAAGAAAATAATGAAGGAGGCCCAAATCCTTCATCTTGAACTCCTTTTCAAGGTCCTCCTTGCACGAGTGTATCAAATACTCATCACTAGTCAGTATTAAATCATCAACATAAAGCACAATGATTAAGAGCTTACCCTCCACCACAATTTGGTATAGGTTTGCATCCTCTTCACTTTTGGTGAAGCCCAGTCTGTTGAAATAGTTGTCTATCTGAGTGTACCAAGAATGGGGTGCTTTCTTCAGACCATACAGTGCTCTCTTAAGTCTGCACACATGCGAATCTCTGTCAAAGGTCTCAAAACCTTCTGGCTTTTCAATTTACACTTCTTCCTCAATGATCCCATTGAGAAACACAGTTTTTACATCCATCTGATGAATACACCAACCCATCTACGTTGAGAGTGCAAGGATGGATCTTATGGAAGAGTAGCTTGCGACAGGTGCAAAGGTCTCATCATAATCTATCCCCTTGATCTGTGAGAATCCTCGGGCCACAAACCTGGCCTTGTATTTCTCCACACTCCCATTAGCAACTTTCTTTACCTTGTAGATCCATCTTGAAACTACCACTGATTTGTCGATCGGTCTTGGGACAATTTCCCATACACTATTTTTGACAATGGAGTCATATTCCTCCACCATAGCATCAACCCAAGTGGTATCCTGCATTGCTTCCTGAAAGTAAGATGGTTTAGGCACAATACATTTACTCATGAGAGCCATGTATCCAGTAAATCGATCAGGAGATTATCTCTGTCTGCGCTGTGAAGTAGGGGCTCCTACATTCTGTGAAACATCTAGTCTCAATATGTCAGCTTCCATGGTGTGCTTTCTTCCATTTTTGATAGATTGCTTTGCTTGAGTGGTTTCCTCCACTCCATGAACCTCCTCATGTGGCTGATCCACATCTTGAGACTCATCTTTGGGAACCAACAGTTCCTCTTCTGCATGAAAGTCTAGCTCCCTCTTAAGCGACAACCGCATGGATTTCCCCTCATTGAATTTTATATCCTGTCACATAATAGTCATCTTACAGTTAGGAAAATACACACAATAATTATGGGGTGTTTCTGTGTACCCAAAAAATATCCCAACTTCAGCAGTCGGTTCTAGCTTCTTTCTGGAATCCTTGGTCACATGCACATAAACAGATGAGCCAAAAATTTTAAAATAACAAACATCAGGTTTCTTACCAATGAAAGCTTCTTTAGGTGTACTCATGCCAAGTACTCTATGAGGACAATGATTTTTCACATAAACCACAGTATTTCATGCTTCTTCCCACAAATGCATTGGTAGGCCCTGATCATGCAACATTTCTCATGCAACACCCACAATCATTCTGTTCTTTCTCTCTGCGACCCCATTTTTCTATGGGTTATGAGGCGCTATGAGTTCTCTGTGAATTCCTTCTCTGCCGCAAAAGTCCTTGAATTTGTTAGAGATGTATTCTCCACCATTATCGCTCCTTAGAGCCTTCACTTGCTTCCCCGACTCTTTCTCCACCAATGCTTTAAACTCATAGAACTTTGAGAATGTTTGATCCTTCTTCCGCATGAAGAAGATCTAGCATTTACGAGAAAAGTCATCAACAAAAATAACATATTACCTATGTTTTGTTGTTGAAGCAACCAAGAATGGTCCACACACATCTGTGTGAATTCTCTCCAGGATCACTGAAGCACGGTTCTCCTTTTCATGAAAGGTGGACTTTACACAATTCCCCAGGGTGCACCCCTTGCACTGATCTAACTAAGCAAGTGTTCCCCTTGGAAGTCCAATAGATATTTGTTGCATGATCTTCAATTCTCCATGATGAAGATGGCCCAATCGCCTGTGCCATAATTCGCCCTCATCCCGGCTCACCACTTTTTCTGCCTTGCCCACCATGGCATCACAGCCATCTACCTCCAGCATGTAGAGATTCTTAACTCAAATCCCTATCTTCTTGACTTGATCCGTTGCTTTATGTCATAGGTAGGCTTTTCCACTTTTGAAAGTAACGTCATAGCCTTTGTCCTCCAACATTGCAACTGAGACCAGGTTTTTCTTCAGACCTAGAACATGCATAACATTTTTCAATTGAAATGGTTTACCTAACTCCCTCTAAAAGGTATGGTACCAATACTAGTTGCATTGTATCATCCATCGTCGCCCATCTCTATATGCATTCTGAGATCTTTCTCTTCCAATTCACTGAAAGACTCTTTATCTCCCGTCATGTGGTAGGAAGTGCCACTATCCAAATACCACACCGATCCTGATGCACTTGAAGCCATGCATGCGATCAAAGAGAAGTCAAGTTAAAATTACGAGACAAGAGCCTCACTAGTTGCAACTCCAACAACCGTCTTGTTCTTCCTCTTTTGCGGACAGTTAGTAGTGAGATGCCCATGTTCATGACAATGAAAACACTTCACTTTGGACAAATCCAGCTTCTTGACTTTAGACTTGGATTTTGAATGGAATTTATTCCCTTTCCCTTTCCTTGCCTTGGTAGTCAAAGAAAAATCCTCTTCATCATCATGCTTTGATGAAGATCCATCTCTGGTGTTCCACCTGAAATCCTCTTGCACTAGATCTGACCATAGTCATTCCCAATCTGGAAAATTTTCCCTTCCATTGATAGAGTCTTGATAACTGTGCCAACTCTTGGGAAGTCCTAGGAGTTCCAAGCTCACCAAATCATCATCAATGACTGTTATTCCCACACTTTCAAGCTCATCCCAACATTTGACAAACTTCATGAGATATTTTGGAATGGAGTCGCCCTTCTCCATCTTGATCTTCCTGAGTTTATCTTTGAGCGACAATTTCCTATGGTCGCTGTTGTTTTGGAATAGATCCGTCAAAACCTTCCACATTGCATGTGGTGTGGCTTTCCCATGGAGACTTGAGACAATGTGGTCTCGTACTCCCTCCAATAGAATCCTCCTTGCCTTTGCCACTTTATTTTTCCATGCATCAAGATTTGCAGTGCCTGTAGCAACTGGCTTAGGAAAATCTCTGTCAATGAAATCCTTCAAGCCATTGTCTTCGAGTACTGCCTCCATCTTGTCCTTCCAAGCAATGTATTTCAAGCTTCCCTCGAGTGCATACTTCAACCTTAAGCCATTGAAAGCCATTTCGATCTTGAATCAACTGTAGCACCAAGAAAGTCCTTCTACAAATTCAAATTTTATCCAACCACAAACTCAACTGATGCAATCCTTCTTTCTCTGGGAGGTTCGCACATGACCAGTTACTAGCCTGAGGGAAGTTTGCACCTCACCTTTGTATAGCCTAGGAAAATTTTGAGGGAGTTTGCACTGTAATGCACAGTGGGGTGAGGGAGGTTCGCACCTCTCCTTTGAGCAACCAGTGAGAATCCTAAGGGAGGTTCACACCTCTCCTTTGCGTAGGGTGAGAGAATTTATGCTCTCAGAAATATGCATAGTTTTCAGTACTAAGGTTCGCACCCTACCAGAGACAGGACCTGCGAAAATAGTACATTTTTCGCACCTCACTTTCGTGGCGCCGTGGCTCTGATACTATGTAAAATTTCAATACAATTAATGTATTTCTTACGATTCTCCTAATCTAACAATTATATACCATTGTTAAATACATAATCGTTTCTACTAATATTCTTGCGGAAATTAAACCATGATCACCAAGTGAAATATCAAGAACACGTAACACAAAAGTTTTACAGGGAAAGCATAAAGCTAAAAACCCCACTATCATATATTATGTATATCATGGATCATGAAACAATCTCATACAAAACTCTAATCCAAGATCTCTCAGTACAATACAATCGTCTCA
>JZKD02S0349212.1:55123-66186 GCA_000966675.3 Picea glauca
TTAGAATTCTCACAATGAATTCAAATTTCCTAGTTTGCACATACTCATGAGCATATCCACTGCATGTGTGATTGCATGAGTGCACTTCACTCAAATCACAACTGATAGCCAAACTCTCCCTTTCACCTATTATCTCAACTAGGTCTCCACTGGATCTGACATGCATGTTGTTAACCATGGTGAATCTTCAGTTGCATGTGAGTTCACTGATTATGAATTAATATGTATTTTTTTCACTGAACTCTCACTAGTGTAAGTTCAGTTACAACTATTACAACTGGGCTTAACTCACTTAACTGAGTTAAACTACTTCACAACTCTCATAACTACACTTATAACTTTGATACAATTTCAAGTCACCTCCATGTCTTACCATCCAACCTTTGAACTCAGATTTCCCATAGTTAACTAATTTTCCATTTCAGTTAATTATTTCAAGTAATTATGAGATAATAGATTAATATTTATTGTCCAATTTATTTAAGGGAAAAGTAAATTAGACACATGTTTCTTGTTGAATTTTCAACACCTTCATATGCATCTTGCAACCAAAGAACTTATGTGATCTGCAGTTTATGATTTTACTAGTAAGAATCGAGAAGGGGTTTGAAAACATTGGCATTAATAAATGGAAAAAAACAGATTTTGACTGTCAGATACTTAGCCCTTTTCCCCTTTTCTTTTTCCCGTCCATTATCGCTTTCTGGTTATATACTTAGTTGTCTTTCTATGATCGCGGGCTATAGGTTTGGTGGGCTGACATATCTTCATCTCCATGTATATTCTAACATGACGAATCCGATCGACCGCTGTTACTTTCCATACGTAGTCAATTTTATGGCCGCAGTTGTCGGGATGGTGCATACGAACTCGCCTTTTCTTCTTCCCATCTATTATCACTTTCTGGATATATACTTAGTCTCCTTTCTATGATATCCAGTTACACAATTGGTAGGCTGACATGCCTTCATCTCCATATATATCCTCACATGAAGAATATGACCGACCGTTGTTCCTTTCCATACTTAGCCAATTTTATGGCCACGGTTGGCAGGTTGGTGCTTACGAACTTGGTTGTTTATTGTTCCGTGATAGACATCTTGCACTCAAAACATTTGTGATCTACAATTCCACCATAGGTTCCTCATATACAGTAACTTTGTTGAAAGTATATGTCACTGCCTTCCATCCCCATCAACTTTGTGTCCTTCCTGATATACATTAACTATCCTCTTACTAGTGACAACTAGGCACACTAGTACGAAAGAATTGGCACCCACTCCTCTACCATATAGAAATTGAATACCAGACTCTAACATTGTCCCCTCTTCCGTCTTACACATTATGCATTAAAATGTTCCGATCTATAAAATTTGGCCGTCTAGGCCTTGCGTCTTCTGGGGAAACCTTGTCACCCTATTTTGGATCCTCGCGTTGGTCGATTCACAAAGACTCCAACTCCTAGGCATTGTTTCCTGTTCTTCCCATCCTCGTACTTCTTTCCAGATATGCAACACTAAAGGTTAAACAACCATGGTCCCTTTAAATACTTAGCCAATTATTTTATCATTGGGTCTCGGGTTTGTGGTATCCAACACCTATGTCCCCTGTTCCATCATATACATCTTGCACCCAAAGAATTCCCATGATCTACAATTTATGCCTTTACTAGTGATAACTCCGCAGGGGCTAGAAAGGATTTTCATTAATATGCCAACAGTAGATGTTCTTCTGTGAGATACTTAGCCCTTTTTCCCTTGTCTTCTTCCCCTGTGTTATCGGTTTCTAGTTATATACTTAGTCACCTTTCTATGATTGTGGGTTCCAACGTTGACATGTTGACATATCTTCATATCCATCTATATCTTCACATGACGAATCCGATCGATCGTTGTTCCTTTTAATACTTAGCCAATTTTATTCCCAAATTTGCCAGGTTGGCGCCTTCGAACTCTACTTCTTCTTGTTCCATGATATACATCTTGCACTCAAGTATTCCGTGATCTACAATTCCACCGCAGACTCCTTAGTCATTTTCCCCTTTTCTTCTTCCCGTGTATTATCGCTTCCTATTTATTTACTTAGTCTCCTTTCTATGATCATGGGTTTCAACATTGGCAGGATGACATATCTTCATCTTCATCTATATCCTCACATGACGAATTCGAACGACCATTGTTCCTTTCCATACTTAGCCAATTTTGTGGTCATGGTTTCCCGGTTGGCACTTTCGAACTCTGCTACTTCTTGTTATGTGATTTGCGGTATTCATCACTTATGTTCTCTGCTCACGGTATCCAACACATATGTCCCCTGTTCCAACATATACATCTTGAACCCAAATAAATTTTGTGATATGCAATTTATTCCTTTAATAGTGAGAACTCAACAAGGGTTCGAAAGGATTTTCATTAATAAACGAACAATGGATGTTCTTCTGTTAGATACTTAGCCCTTTTTCCCTTGTCTTCTTCCCATGTATTATCGCTTTCTAGTTATATATTTAGTCTCCTTTCTACAATAGAGGGTACCTTCATATCCATCTATATCCTCACATGACAAATCCGTCCAACTCCTGTTCCTTTCAATACTTAGCCAATTTTATGCCTGCGGTTGTCGGGTTGGCGCCTGCGGTTGTCGGGTTGGTGCTTTCGAGCTTTGTTGCTTCTTATTCCATGATATACATCTTGCACTAAATTTTTTTGAGATCTACCATTCCACCGCAGACTACTTATTCCTTTTTCCCTTTTCTCCTTCCCATGTATTATCGCTTTCTGGTTATTTACTTAGTGGCCTTTCTATGATCTCGACTTCCAGCATTACGGGCTGACATATCTCCATCTCTGTATATATCCTCACATGGTGAATCCCACCCACTGTTGTTCCTTTCCATATTTAGCCAATTTTATGGCCAGGGTTGTCGTGTTGGCTCTTTCGAACTCTATTGCTTCTTGTTCCGTGATATAAATCGTGCACTCAAAACTTTCGTGATCTACAATTCCACCACCGACTCCTCGAACTCACAAGCTTCACTCTACCACGACTAACAAATGTTTCAAAGTATCTATCGCTTCCTTCCATCCCCACTAACTTCCTTTCCTTCCTAATATGCATTGGTTATGCTCTTACTAGTGACAACTGGACACACTGGTATGAAACAGTTGGCATCAGACCCTCCGCAATATGTAAATTGACTACCGAATTTTGACATCGTCCGCTCTTCCATGTTTCACAAAATGTCCAATTCTTGCACACTGTTTCGGGTTGGTGATTTCGAACTTTGCTCGTTCTTGTTTCGTCATATGCATATTCCACTCAAAATTTTCATTATCTAAAATTCCACCGTGCACTCATCCCTTTTTCCCTTTTCTTCTTCCTGTGTGTTATCGCCTTCTGGTTATGTACTTAGTCACCTTTCTATGATCACGGGTTCTAGCATTGGTGGGCTAACATATCTTCATTTCCATCTATATCCTCACATGACAAATCTGACCGACCATTGTTACTTTCCATACTTAGCCAATTTTATGGTTGCGCTTTCCAGGTTGGCGCTTTCGAACTCTTCTGCTTCTTGTTTTGTGATATACATTTTGCACTCAAAACTTTCGTCATCTACAATTCCATCGTGGACTCCTCGAACTCGCAATATTCACTCTACCACGGTTCACAAATGTTTCGAAGTATCTGTCGCTGTCTTCCATCCCCACTAACTTCCTGTCATTCATAATATACATTGATTGTGCTATTACTAGTGACAATTGAACACACTGGTACGAAACTGTTCGCATCCGGCCCACGCAATATACAAATTGACTACCAGGTTCTGACATCATGCCCTCTTCCATGTTACAGATTATGCATTCAAATGTTTGGAGCGATACAATTTTACTGTTGGGGCCTCACGTCTTCTAGGGAGGCCTTCTCACCCTATTTTAGATCCTCATGTTGATGTGTTCAGGAAATCTCCAATTCTTACTCACTGTTTCGGGTTGTCGTTTTTGAACTCTACTGTTTCTTGTTCCATGATATACATCTTGCACTCAAAATTTTCGTGATCTACAATTCCACCGTGAACTCCTTAGCCCTTTTTTCCTTTTATTACCGTGTATTATCGCTTTATGGTTATATACTTAGTCATCTTTATATGATCACAGGTTTCAACATCGACAGTCTGACATATCTTTATCTCCATCTATATTCTCACATGATGAATTCGATTGACTGTTGTTGCTTTCCATACTTAGCCAATTTTATGGTCGTGGTTTCCGGGTTAGCGGTTTCAAACTCTCTTGCTTCTTGTTATGTGATGTACATATTGCACTCAAAAATTTCATGATCTACAATTCCACTGCGGACTCCTTGAACTTGCAAGATTCACTCTACGATGGTTCACAAATGTTTCAAAGTATCTATCGTTATCTTTCATCCCCATTAACTTTGTGTCCTTCCTAATATACATTGGTTATACTCTTAGTAGTGGCAACTGCAGACACTGGTATGAAACAGTTGGCATCCCACCCTCCACGATATACAAATTAACTACTAGGTTTCGACATCGTCCCTTCTTCCATGTTATAAATTATGCATTCAAATGTTCTGAGCGATTCAATTTGACCGTCGGGGCCTCACGTCTTCTGGGGACACCTTGTTAGCCTATTTTGGATCCTCGTGTTGATGGATTCATGAAATCTCCAATTCTTAGTCATTGTTTCGGGTTGGCGCATTCAAACTCTACTACTTCTTGTTCCATGATATACAACTTGCACTCAAAATTTCTGTGATTTACAATTCCACCGCGAACTCCTTAGTCCTTTTTCCCTTTTCTTCTTCCCATGTATTATCACTTTGTGGTTATATACTTATTCTCCTTTCTATGATTGCAGGTTCTAGCATTGGCGGGCTGACATATCTTCATCTCCATCTATGTCCTCACATGACGAATATGACCGACCATTGTTCCTTTCCATACTTAGCCAATTTTATGGTCGTGGTTGTCGGGTTGGTGCTTTCAAACTCTGTTGCTTCTTGTTCCGTGATATACATCGTGCACTCAAAACTTCCATGATATACAATTCCACCGCAGACTCCTCGAACTTGCAAGCTTCACTCTACCATGACTCACAAATGTTTCAAAGTATCTATCGTTGCCTTCCATCCCCACTACCTTCATGTCCTCCCTGATATACATTAGTTATTATCTTACTAGTGATATACAAATTTCCCTATGGACTGTCCTATCATACCCTCTTCGGTGTTATGCGTATTGCACTCAAAAAGTTCCGAGACATACAATTTGACCCTCACACCCTCACTCCAACAGTTGTACCTTCTAACCCTATTTTGAAGCTGCTTTTTCCCGTCCCTGCGACCTCCATACTTATTTATTAGTATGCAATTAGAAAACTTTCATGATAATAGTTGGGCATGCAAGAGCCATCAACATTGTCATTAATGAGTGAAACGCTCGAGGATATCTCCCATTATTATGCATTAAACCAAGATCTGTGGAGATTTATACTGTGCTTTCCAATTGTTCATCTCAAATACTCGTCCTCACATTGGCCCATTCAATAAATCTATAATGCTTAATCACTCATTTCCATATCCGCCATGTTCGCATTTCTATGTATGCAATTACTAGTGTTTAATGTTAACAATTCATCATGCAACAACCGTTGAAATTTTCATTAATGAACGAAAGTCTCGAGGAGATCTCCCATTCACATGCATTGGACCAAGATTTGTGCAGTGTTATATTATCCCTTCCAACTTTTCATTTCATTCACCATCTAGAGCAAACAAACATTCTTGTAGACTTAAGGCAGCACATCGATAACAGTTTTGTGGAGATACAGTAAATATCTTCGAACATCAACAACAAAACTTCCAGTGGTCCAAGGCATACTTTTACTATTCATCCCATTTTTCCCAAAAAGAAGTGATTTGGACCTCTGGAATCACTCGTGAAGAATGCATCCCTGAGGTTTTTGACTATAAGGAGGTGGTCTCTTGGTGCACCAAAAATAATATTCCAAGCCAAAGAATTATTCCACTATGCGACCATTCTCCTATTTCCTTTTCACCTTAGGTCTTCCACAAGATGTTAAAATTGTCAGAGCCAACATCGACCTTCAGAGGACAAGACTGCAAGAATTTCATAGAAAAATATGATAACGGGTTGGACATCTTAGCCGAGTTCCTCGAAGACCCGATGACAATTCCTGAAGATATCACAAAGTTGCAGGTAAGTTCCTTTAGAAATCCATTCCGAGAAATTGCTTGGTTATTTACAAGAATAACGGGAGAGGCATCCATGACAAACATTTCCCATATAATTATTTATATTTTGTACTTCACAGTCAAGGAATAATTCATTTTCGATTGGGGGAAGCTAATTTCCATTGAGATCTATTCCCATTTTTCATGATTTAAAGAATTGAATAAATTTTATATGTCGTCCTACTTGATTTTCACAATAGTGCATTGTTGTCTGTTTCCAAAACTTTCTCTTTCCAACAAAATAAGTTGTAGATTCGACCCAGTAACATTCTGGTACTAGGACCTGTGGAGGCACAAGGCCTCCCATTGTTTTTATGAAGTTTTTAATGACTTTGTCTCAGTTTTCAAAGATTTATTGTTAGGGAAGGATGCTCCGCAGATGTCTGGATAGACAACCAAGTTTTTGAATAGGAAGGGCACACTTGAACAAAAGTAAAATCACAATGTACTAATGGTCTTTGGCTCTAAGGAAAATCCTTCTTTCCTTCCATGCCACATCACAGACAAGATGTTTGTTGCAGAAATAACAAGGAAATACAACCACTGGTTGCATTTTTTCCATGACAAGAAAAAAAACCAGTTCATTCCTCTGCCCTGGAAAGTCGGGGACTTCGTGTGCAGAAACATCAACAAGATGGACAAATTTTCTGGTCATTTCAAGAAATTGAACCTAATGTATGCTGAAAGGCTAAAAGGGTTAGACCCTAATGGGATTTTTCAAGAACATTTACTGGAAGTAGGCTTTAGCAACTCTTTTATCCATAGACACCTGACCGAAGACATGGACAATGATGACAACAATCCTGCTTCTGGTGATTGCAATGCAGAGACATTGCAAAGAGAGATTGAATTGTACAGACAATAGGGAAAAGTATCTAGTGAGAAGAGTGCCCAGTCGCCCGCCAAAACTCCCAAGAGAACGACATCATGGAACATCGCTTCAATGGCACACCCCAGTAAGAAATCAACCTAGAAATCTTCGAACGGAGGAGGAGATAAGAACCCTACTCCCATAAAAATTGATAGTTCTCACAAAATTCTAGTGACAAAAGAGAGGAAAAAGAATGTAGGCCAGGCAGGCAAACCCGAAATTGAAAGTGAACAGGTGAAACTTGAAATTGAAACTGGTCACATGCACAAAATTGGGCCGTCCACAATGGAAATAGTTGAGACTGACATTTTTGACGAAGATGAATCCTTTGTATTCCAAAGCATTGTTTTTGACAACCAATCCAAAAATATTGTCTTTAAAAAGAGAGATGTAACAAATAGGAAAGACAAATCTCGCATAGAGATTAACTTTAGGAAAATGTGGTCGTCCCAAATATCCCTATTTCATCATATAACTGGTGATGCTCTTCATGATTCCATTGGAGGAATTGAAGTGGAAAATGCCAGACTGAAAGACCGCGTCAAGGAATTTGAAGAGGCTTTCATTTCCACCCCCGAATTTTCCAGTCCTTTAGAAAAAAACGTTCCTGCTGCCACTGCATCCATGATGAAAGTATCCCCTATCCTCCTTGCATGTTCTAGATCCCTTTTAGACAATAACATCAACAAAATAATGCAGCTAGTTATTGAAGCCTGGGAAACATCACAAAATATAGTTTCCTTTGGAAAGAGGGAAAATGATTTGATCGAACATTTGGAGGCGAATTTAAAGAATGATCAACATTTATGTGATCAGGTGCTGACCCCTTTTGCCAACCATGTCGTCAACAGCTTGGAACTGAAAATAAGACAAGAGAATCTCCCCTCCCCAAAGAGGACCAAAAAAGTAAAATCGTGCTGGAAAAAGAAAGTTAAAAACCCGCAGCTCATTGTCGAATCATGTAAACAGACCATATTAGAAAAGGAAGAATTCTTCGCAAGCCTGATCCAAATAGACTTAGCCGGAAGTACCAACTAGGTTCAAGACCCAAACTTGATTCTCAAATCCTTGTCAATGACCAAAGAAGCCTTCGACAAACAACTTGATATTTTAAAGGGGTTTTCTTTCGAAAAGTTTTACGGCATAGTTGAACATCGTTTAGATGAGCTCGAGCGCTGGGTACTGGACTATTCAGCACAAAATGAATAAATTGAACAGAGTTTGCATAGTATTTCAATGGATCTAAGGAAATTATAAAACGACCTTTACAACATAGAAATCCGGGATGAAATCAACATGGGCCCCATGAGAAGCTACATTGAAGAATGGTTCCAACACAGAATGGAAAACCTCATCCAGGAAGGGCAATGACCGGTCGACATGATTCCACTGACCATCGATGATGGCAACAAAAATGCATCGCCTTCATAGTAAGTCTATACTGTCATCTTGTTTTATTTGTCAATCTAGTTTAGGTCTATACTTTGATCTTTTTTTCTTTATCAATCCAGTTATTACCTCTTTAAATAGAAAATTGTAACACTATACTCTTCACCTATACCTTTTTAGCCTACCTAAATCTTGAGTGAATGACAAGAACGCTACCAATTGCCAATAATAAGGTCATAAGGTAAAGTATGGTTAATTCATGCATTTTGTGGTTTATTGAGTTAGGGAATTAAATATTTCATGTACTAATGCATCAATTTGTTATATCTAAATCTTTGACCACTAGATATCCAACGTTCCTATACCAGCTCAGCTATTTGGTACCTGTGCAACAAGATTGTTGCTGTCTGAATCCAGTACCAAACACATCCGACACCATCTATCTGTTGCGATCCGATACCAATGGCCACACACTGTTATGATCCGGTACCAACGGCCACACACTGTCATGATCCGATACCACCTTTTGCGCACTGTTGTGATCCGGTACCATCTACCTTTTACGATCTGGTACTAATATGGAAGAGCCTAATGCACTAATTTAAGTTCTAGATCTCGCCTAAGCCAATTGGTGGATGTCTATTTTCTTTAGCAAGGCTATGATAAGAATAGTTTGTTGATTGCCTCATCCTCATGCACTTCGTGTCATGAGGATGAAGCTAAAGATGTAACCAAATGATTGAACTTAACAACTGATTGATTTGCAAATCACTTCACCTCCTTGTGTTTCACAATTAAGACTATTAAATAGTCGTGGCAAGGATGGTGGAAGTGTAGGAGAGTTAGCATATTGCCAATATGTGAAGAAACATGTGATAGCACATAACATATTCTGAGTGAAGATTAGTAGAATTTCATTTATCTCCATATTCTGATTAGCTATGATTAACTATGAGTTGAGTTGTTAATGAGAGTTTTGATTTTATGTTTTGAAATGTGAGTGAGAGTAATGTGTGTGTTAAAGACAAGCCTCCTGTAGACTTCAGTAGCTAACCTGTTGAAGCAGAAAGGGCCCACTGCCCAACAAAGGTCAGCCTCTTTGTAGATTAGAATTTGCATTTGTTTTCAGTAGTATAAACATTAAATTAGCTAAAGATTTAACTATGTTAGATAATAGCAGAATAACTTAGACTAGGATTTCCATTATACAATTGCTTAGAAATATTTACTTGCTCTGTTTTTGCATATGATCTGTTCTCATGAACTTGATTTCCTTGAGTGATCATAGATGCTGGCAGCAATAGTCAAAACTATTTGGATAAGAACTAGTGAAGTTTATTGTGAACCACAACAGAACCAACATATTGACTATTGAACTACCCATGCTATGCTTTAATGATTGATGTATGATTTTCTTTCAGAAGTGTGGATTGCATAGTTAGTTTTCTGGGTCAGAGAGAAGAGTTGATCTGTCAAACCAACTCCATCTCATACGTGCATGTGCCATAATGGAGTGGACAACCTCTTTGCGAAAGACAACCAAAGTGCATTGCAGTTTGCTATTTTGATTTGTTTCTAGCATGCATAATCTAGTTTAATTCTATACTTGTGACATTAGAAATTACCTTTCTTACTGGTGTCTTGTAACTCTGTTGATTACGAATCCCAGATTGATAATTAATGAGTGCATTACACTAAAAATATAAGTAGCAAAACATTTTAGTGCCATTGTCGGGGAGTTGCAAATGGTAGGAAGTGATTTTGTCTTAGATTGTTTGCATAAATTTTAATGTTTTTAAAAGGATGCTTGAGGGAGGAGGATAAAAAGTTCAAGACGTGAGTGAAGAGCCACACAACCACTAGAGTGGGGTTCTCCGAAGCCAGGTTGCCTTCTTACCTTCTAGATAGAATTAGGATTTCATTTCAGCGAAAAGATGAAATTTCCATTTTATGCATAGATATAGAGATAACAAGGGTAGATTTGTAAGTTCCAAAGATTCAAAAACAAACCCCCCCACTAATCCAACTGACATTGGTGCAGGAAAAATTCCACCAACAGAAAATTCAAGGGGATCCAGCGAGGCTCCAAAAGGAGAACCTAAAATGGAAGAATCAGTATTGGGACAGACAGAATGTGAGTCTGCTGAACATTTAGGAGACACAGAAAATCCAGTTTTTGAACCATCCATTAGTAGAATGGCAGAAGAAGAAGGAAATGCAGCTACAAAGACTGAGACCTTTGGGTTTCCAATCTTGGATATTTCCAGAAACATCAGCATGAAGAATATCCCACTATCATCGTTACCCACTTTCAAAGGTATGTCAACTGAAGATCCAGATTTATTTTTATTCGAATTTGACATATTATGTAGAAGCTATAACTACTCAGACGATGCCCAAAAACTTAAGCTTTTTCCTGCTACAATGAAAGATTCAACCTTAAGATGGTTCATGAGCTTAGGAGAAAATACAATCCTTTCTTGGGATCAAATGAAAGACACATTTTTACGAAAATACCAAGACT
>JZKD02S0349212.1:70998-98507 GCA_000966675.3 Picea glauca
AAATCTTTAAAAGACATACAAAAGAAGAGTATATGCCTTCCAACCCAATACCATCCCATCCTGTAAAAAGGTTTTCAGACGAGCCTCCCTTGTCACTGTGCAAAGAACTCTTTAATACAAACCAAAATAGGTGACTATGGACAAGAAGCTTATGATGGAAAAAGGGTTTAAGAGACTAACCTGCCGAGATAATGAACAGGTTTGATGGCAGTGGGTACCGGTCAGTGGTATGACTAGGAAAACCCATCAGGGTACTGAACATGCCTGTTGGCAATGGGGCATTATGCCTGGGGAAGGTACCTCTCACTAATAATCACAACTACCCCACCGGAGTACTAAACAGGCTTTCTAGCAGTGGGTTTTGGTTGAAAAAAAAATGTCCAATCTATACTTGTCTGATTGAAAAATTCACTTTTTGTCATCTAAAACAAAAAGAGTAAAGGTAATTATTGGCTTTCATGAGATACAAACTCTAGATTAATCAGCAACATAATGTCCATTTGAGAATCACCCTAAGTCAACTTACTGGTCTGACATCTAAAGCCTACACTATCTAAGAAGGAAACTTCTTAAGAGTGGAGCGCTAACTAGGGAGTCTAATCTACTTATACTGTGAAATTTAGCTATAACATCCAATGATAGTAAATCTATGAAGCAAGTTAGGTGGGATTTGTTCTTCTAGCAAACATATATATATTCCTCTGTTTCATTGTTGAATGTTACCTCTGTTAATAATCCATTAAAAGAAGGGCAATTTCATTTTTAGGGCATCAGATCATATGATAAGTGATAAGCTGTACTTCTAAAAAAAATAAAAAATAAAAATTTGATTGGTTTCTTTTGCTCTTATCATCTTTTCTCCATTATGATATAAAATGTTGAATCTTCTTGCCTACAGATATACAACATATTTGGCATGGGGGAAGGTCAAAGAGCCCCTTCAGAATTCTTTTCCAGACTTATATAATCCACTTGCAGAACCAAATACAAAGAAGATAAGCACATAATAACAGAAGTACAGGACATTCCCGTACCAAGTTTTCAAGAAGCTTCAGTATAAAAGGATGAATTATGACAATTTACAAACAGTCACAGATGCTATGGGTATCAATCATACAAAGGTGAAAACAAAGGTAACATGGTATTTATTTTCCTATGCTCATAAAACTACAATAAGCATGAAAATGTATACTAGATCTTATGACCTTAGTATTAAACCCATGCACCTATCCCTCATACCCATATGCCTAAACCTAATTAATCCTCTCATAGCTCTTGAACATGGTTAAAGGCAAAAATCATATCAAAATATGAAGCATGCATAACAATGATAAGCCATGAATATATTTCTCCCTTAAGAAAATTCATGAACCTATCTTATATCATGAACCATGACCTAACATCAAATTCACGATCCAAACGTCCAATCACCTATCCCAAAATGATTCCTTGAACACCTGACGTATTCTCCTCATCATTACAGTAACAGGTAGAAATTAAATGGCTTATCTAGTGGCGAAGCTATCCAGATAAGCCTCATCTGGTCATAATTTTATGGCATCCTTACTTAAACTTACCATTCGCATTACCAATAACATCACCATATTCCCCCTTGTCATGAGATTTCTCTAGTCCCAAGCCTACTCCTTTCTGGTACCAAACCCTTCATCAATTAACTAAAACCTTGTGCTATAGCCCGATCCTTTTCTCAACTTATAACGATGGTCATTACTAGACACGAACCAGTTTTCCAAATTTATAGGGAAACCGAGGAGTACCAATTATGTCAAGAAAAATATGCTAGATTGGGGTGGATACCATTTCTGGAAAAATTTACAGGCTGGCACGAGAAGATTTATCAGGAATTTATACAGAGCTATGATGGAGAGATTGCACATATAGGCAATCTACGACTGATAATTAATGAAGCAACCTTAAGGGAGGTTACGGGACTACCTAGCAGAGGAGCCAAATACTTCAAAGGTGTAGGAATTAACAAAGAAATGTGCCAATAATTCTTGAAGGCAGATCATCAACACCCTGATTGGAAGAAGGGGATCCCTAGAACTACATCAAGGAAGAATATCATCCAATGATTACCAGTCTTCAACGATTTGTCACTTGTGAAGGCAGGTATGTTGTGACCTTCATTTATCATCTTATGCTTCTATTACATTTTGAAGGAGGCCCTGAAATCAATTTTCCATATTTTCTATGGATGAGTTTGAATAAAATGGTAAGAGGTGTTAAATCCATCTCCAAAATAGAGAAGACTAGCATTTACCATCAAGGTCTCATTAAAATGCTAGTTTTACATGAGCTTAGGAAACAGAGGATTAGCTGGAAAACCCTTATCACACAACACCTTCCCATAGAAAACAAATCTATGGAGGAAACCTAGCATGGTCCAAAGAAAAGTAAGGAACCCCAAGAGAAAAAGAGCAAGAAGGATAAG
The DNA here is from genome assembly GCA_000966675.3 of Picea glauca. Taxonomy (NCBI): domain Eukaryota; kingdom Viridiplantae; phylum Streptophyta; class Pinopsida; order Pinales; family Pinaceae; genus Picea; species Picea glauca. Next base: position 73,454 of record JZKD02S0349212.1, read on the forward strand.
ACAACTCCACCATCATCTAGGGCAGTGAGCCAACATGAAAAAGCAGGGTCCTCTTCCACAGTCAACAAGACTTATAAAAGATCTGAATCAAAAAGTAAAAACAAATTAGTAGAGGAGACTTCAACGGTGGCAGTTGAGAAAGAGGACCATCAAAAAATGATGAAGAAAGGGAAGCATAGCTCAGAAACTAAAAGTAAATAATCTGTGGCACAACCCCCTGTCACTATTTCACAATTAGAAAAGAAGAAACGAAAGATTGTGAGCATCCCCGATCCAGTACCTCCTTGTAAGAGAACTATGAGGACAATGGCAAAGAAAAGAAAAACAATAGTCAGTCCTCATACACAGGAAGATCCAATCGACCTTACCTCCCCTTCTAAGGATTTACCAACCCAAGATGACATCCCTAGTTTGACTGAGGAGCAAGCCACTATTACTTTATGTGGGATGAGGGAGGAAGTAGAGGAAAGGGAGTGCATCCATCCAGTAATGATGGAGTCAACAAAGACCTTGACAAAAGAACAAATGAAGAAAAGGATCAGGGAATTGCAAAAACAAAATCAGGAACTCCAACAGGAAGTGAAGGAATATCAACTCTTGGACAAGTATATCAAAAAGGAAAATGAGCAATTGAAAGAAACCAGCCAACAACTTCAAGATGACCATGAAGAGACCTCTAACAATATCAAGAAGGTATTACGACTCCTACAATACGATAGGGTCATCAAAAGGGAGCTGAAAGAAGAGGCTTCAACCATCAACATCATTGATCCACCAAAGTAAAGAACACAGTCTCAAGTTTTGAAAAAATTTGGGTTGTTTTCAGTTGCATGAGGACATGCAATGATTTTGGCATGGGGGAATGTTGAGACCCGAAATTAACATCTCCATTACTCTATTATACTCTTCACCTATACCTTTTTGGCCTACCTAAATCTTGAGTGAATGACAATAACGCTACCAATTGCTAGTAATAAGGTCATAAGGTAAAGTATGGTTAATTCATGCATTTTGTGGTTTATTGAGTTAGGGAATTAAATATTTCATGTACTAATGCTTCAATTTTTTATATCTAAATCTTTGACCTCTAGATATCCAGGGTTCCTGTACCAACTCAGCTATCCGATACCTGGGCACCGAGACTGTTGATGCTTAAATCCAGTACCAAACGCATCTGGTACCATCTATCTATTGCGATCTGGCACCAACGACCATGCACTGTTATGATCCGATACCAATGGCCACGCACCGTCATGATCCGGTACCACATTTTTCACACTGTCGTGACCTGGTACCATTTACCTATTACGATCCAGTACTAATATGGAAGAGCCTAATGCACTAAGTTAAGTTCTAGATCTCTCCTAAGCCAATTGGTGGACATCTATTTGCTTTAGCAAGGCTATGATAAGAATAGTTTGTTGATTGCCTCATCCTCATGCACTTCGAGTCATGAGGATGAAGCTAAAGATGTAACCGAATGATTGAACTTAACAACTGATTTATTTGCAAATCACTTCATCTCCTTGTGTTTCATGATTAAGACTATTAAATAGTCGTTGCAAGGATGGTGGAAGTGTAGGAGAGTTAGCATATTGACAATATGTGAAGCAGCATGTGATAGCATAGAACATATTCTGAGTGAAGATTAATAGAATGTCATTTATCTCCATATTATGATTATCTATGATTAACTATGAGTCGAGTTGTTAACGAGAGTTTTGATTTTATGTTTTGAAATGTGAGTGAGAGTAACGTGTGTGTTAAAGACAAGCCTCCTGTAGACTTCAGTAGCTGACCTGTTGAAGCGGCAAGGGCCCACCGCCCAACAAAGGTCAGCCTCTTCGTAGATTAGCATTAGCATTTGTTTTCAGTAGTATAAACATTAAATTAGCTAAATCTTTAACTCTGTTAGATAATAGCAGAACAACTTAGACTAGGATTTCCATTATACAATTGCTTAGAAATATTTACTTGCTCTGTTTTTGCATATGCTCTGTTCTCATGAATTTGATTTCCTTGAGTGATCATAGATGTTGGCAGCAATAATCAAAACTATTTGGATAAGAACTAGTGAAGTTCATTGTGAACCACAGTAGAACCAACATATTGACTATTGAGCTACCCATGCTATGCTTTAATGATTGATGTGTGATTTCCTTTCAGAAGTGTGGATTGCATAGTTAGTTTTTTGGGTCAGAGAGTAGAGTTGATCTGTCAAACCAACTCCATCTCATACTTTCATGCRCCATAATGGAGTGGAMAACCTCTCTGTGAAAGGCAACCAAAGTGCATTGCAATTTGCTATTTTGATTTGTTTCCAACATGCATAATCTAGTTTAATTMTATACTTGTGACATTAGAAATTACCTTTCTTACTGGTGTCTTGTAACTCTGTTGATTACGAATCCCGGATTGATAATTAATGAGTGCATTATACTAAACATATAAGTAGCACAACAGTTTTCCTTGGGATTGAAATCAATCATCCATTAATTTAAAGAAATCCCTTTTAGTCCCAGAAAGTCAGGGCCACTTTGAAATATTAATTCCTAGTCTTCCTTGATCCGGAAGAAGAAGGTGATATATCTCCATCCACATAGGAATAAGTTGAGTAATATTTTCATCAATTGAAATCAATATTCTTCTATTAATTTTTTTATAACCCTGTGACTTGACCATTGACCCATGAACTTACCGATCAATGTTTTTTTTTGACAAAAAAAAGTACCTTGCATCTAAGAGATGAGGTAGAAATTTTTGTCCCTAGAATCTTTGAAGATTTCAAAAAATTCAAACTTTTTGACTTTGAGAGAGGTCCATTATTTGAAACTTCCACATTAAGATATTGGAACTCAAGGGGTAGTCATCAATTGGCATCACAACACATTTCATAGGAAACAATTCTATAGTCTTCTTCTCCATGCATTGAATTGGAACAAAGAGGTTCTCTCATGAAAAATAGGTAAAAATCAACCAATAGGAAAAGGAAAATAGATCCTACTTAATTTCTATTTAACCTCTCATGAAACATGTGATTCTCAATTGACAATTCTTGGCTCTCAACCAAGTTTTGAGGAAACATTGGTTGAGATTGACCACTTTTGGGACTTCGACGCAACGGTCGAAGATGGAGCACCTAGGCGGAGCTGAGATCACATGATGTTACTTATTTTGTGGGCTTGTGGACCCAACATGGGGTTCATTAGGGTTTATGTAATGGGTTATGGGATGTCAGCCCATGGGTTTACCCATGTTTAGGCCTGTTTGTAAATGTAAAAGTATAAATAAGAAGGAACGTAATGTAGACGTAAGAGGTGTAAGTAGCTATGTGCTAAGTTAGTAGCTATGTGCTAAGTTAGTAGCTAAGTGCAAGAGGAAAGTAGTTCTGAGTTGCTTTGTGCAACATAACATGTATTTAAGGCTCTGTGCTTGATAGAGGAGTTGGAGCTATGACTTGACCTGGTTTTGGGGAAGGTGGATCTGGTGCGCAGTGTGCAGATCTCCTGTACAATGCGAAGCTTGGATCTGTGGCTTAGTGCACAGGAGCATACAAATGTAAGAGATTGAAGAAGACTAATAAATAAGAAGAAGCCATCATTGGATGTAGCCCCACATTGGGGTGAACCATGTAAATCTTGTGTTGATGGTTTTGTTTGTGCTATAATGTTTATGTTGTGGATTTGCTTAGTGCAATGAATGTTATGAATGATAGATAGATCTATGAATTCTTAGTGCTTCGTCTATGTTGAATGTGATATATCTGGCTTATGTTGCTGAGTGTGATGTATATTTTGTCATTGTTATTACGTCAATATGTACTTAGGGTTTGATCTACGATGTGAATAAAACTAATGAACTGATGTGTGTTGCTTCTAAGTACTCTGCGAAGTGTTATAATCATAGATCTATGTCCCATCTTGGTTACCTACAATTCAATATTGTAACCCCCTTGCCTCTACCTCAGGTGAGACTGCATCTTCTTCATAGGTGTTGCCGAAAGGGCCGATAGTTAGGGTTTTGTTGATGCATTGTTGAAGCGTTGAATGTTGGGTCTGCCCCTGTGCCAAAAAATGGTTTTGTTGCCGGGACATGAAACTGTGATTGTTGGGAACTGAAGAAAAGAGAATATTTGTGTGTAGATATGTGTTGGGCCTCAGAAATGTCATATTTTCATCCACCTTTTCCTTCACTATTCCTTACATTCCATCATACCATTTTCAGAAATACATTTGGGTTTCACATTATTATTTTCCACTTTATTCATTTTAGTATTATAAGTGAATTTGTGATTAAATATTAAAAATTAACATATTTTCATTATATATCAAGGTTGGATGAGTTTGATGATGTGTGCAAGCATATTTGAAGATTTCAACAAAGTCAAAATTCACCACCTATCCTCAAATTCGAATTACATCTCCAAAACTTTAAGATTTGAAAGAGATTTGAAATTAAGCTCAAGGAGAAGATCATGGAAGATTTGGTTGGCATATCTTATCTAAGATATGTGAGAGATGTGTGGAGGATTTGAAGGGATCATATCTTGTAATCATGGGAAAGTAGTTGAGAATGGTTGAGAGAATAGTGGATCTGTCATTATGACACTCATGTATATAAGAGAGTGTTCTCTCTTCTTGAGGGGAGGCATGTAATTCATAATTTAGTCTTGTAATTAGGAGAAGGGGATTCTTAGCTTTGATTCTTTCATTGTTATTCTTTCATGCTTTGTCATTTGATTCTTGTAATATAATTTGAGATTGATTTATTGTGTGAGCTCACATATGTCTTTTGTCATTCAACTCTTCACATGTTGTATTGCTTTCCTAGATTAATTTCATGCTTTCCTAGTTAGTCTTTCAATGCTTTCCTAGATTAATTTCATTTCAGCAATTTAGATTAGATTACTTCTACTTCAGTCCTGCATATATAGTGTGTGTGCTTCGTAATCCTACGAACCTTGGATTGACAAATTAATAGTTGGGCAAGTACTACAACAGAATTAAACGACAATATTTCCATCTAACAATATGTTGTTGCAGTGCACAATATTCTACTTGACTTGCGAAGCTCTGTGCTAATAAAGAAACCAAATCTGAAGAAAAGAGGTAAGATCTTGAAAGAGGTAAAGCTTTATGATTTGATAAGAGTAAGATAAGTGGAATTTTTTGTTTCGAAAGTATGAATCTAGGTATGTTTGATAGATTTTGTCCTAGTCTAAAAGCTAGGGTACAATTAGAAGAAAGAGTTGATCCGAATAATATGGATATAAATAGAGAAATATATGTTATTCCTATGCATAGAAAGGATTTTTGGACTAATAAGTGGATGCAGGAACCTAGAAAGATTTTTTTAAGATTGCAGGTCCATCCTTGTGATCCCATTGCACAGTATAGGAGAGGTTTGGGAACACTTAAGAGAAAGAGAGGATTGACACTATGTTATAACTACAGAAGACCAGGAGATCTTGCTAAGGAATGCCCTGGTGCAGGTCCTATTTGTCTATGTTGTAAAATTGTTGGTCATAAAGTTTAAGATTGTCCAAGGATGATTGCTAAAGTTGAACAAATGAACATGAGTCAAGAAAATAAGAACATATTAGAGAATCATAAAGAGAAAGAATCAGAGAAATCTTAGACTATGTTAGTACAATTAAAAGAAGTAATGGATGACCACAAGGATGTCAGTTTATCAAAGATATTGAAAGAAAAACAATGCATAAGTACAAGAATAGGAGACTTCGACATAGACTGTGTCTTGGATGAAGAGACACCAGTGAATATTATGACAGAAAGCACTTGGGAAATTTTGGGAAAGCCTATTGTGGTACCTTCACTGGGAAGGATAGGCTTGTTCAGAGGAAATATGATAACCCTATGTGGAAGAGTTACTAAGGTACTTGTTATCATCCATGGAACATTGACTCAAGAAGAATTTGAAGTTATTAGGTTTGTTGAGAACAATGCCCCTTTTCCTATTTTTTTAGGAATGACTTGGATCAAGAAAGATCATATCAGAAAGAAGGCAGAGGAATAAGCTACATAAAATAAAAAGAAAGAATTAATGGATTTCATAGCTAGGAGAATAGATTGATTGATAGAAGAACGATAAGTTGATTCGATGTAGCAGAATGAAAGAGAATTAGATGTCGAAGTTGAAAGTGCAAAGAAGGTTTGAAGGACTTACCCTTGCAAGAAGAAATTATATCCACCTAGGAAGTGATAAGAAAAGAGGTATTACCTTTGAACCCTTTGAAATCTCATTAATAACGCGAAGCCACTACGCTAAGAGAATATAAGAATAAGAATGGAAAGAGGAATCTAGAGACTCACATCACAGGAAAGAAGGCAAGGAATCTCAGTAAGAAAAAAGCCAAGTTAGAAATACTACAGAAAGTTCTAGAGAAGACTTTGCAGGAGGTAGGCTTCCAGGCTTTGAACCTCGCCAGAACAACAAAACCACGCAGAATGGTACTTCACCCCAGCGAAGCTATATGACCATTTGAGGTGCCCCAACCATTAGAATGACGCTCTGAACGACTATGAAACACATTTATGGGAAGATAGATCATTGTTAGACATTGAGACCACACCATAACAAACAGATTCACATTGATTGAGGCATTCTTGTCCATTGGAGGAATCCATTACGACACTTTCTTATTTAACCCATCGGACGCTGCATTGGGACCACTTTTTCTCCATCCATGATTAACATTGCTAATAGAGAATTGATTGTGTGTCACGTTGTGATTCTATAACCTAGACCTCACCATATTTTGGTTACCCCACTATTCGTTCACCTACCTCGACTTATTTTTCAACAGTGAGAATGTCGACCAAGCACACCGAGCTAGAGAAATCCATCGAAGAGATTTTGAAAACATTTATGGATGATAAAGTTGTGTCTGAGGGAGTACAAGAATCATTGATCAGGAGACTGCACACTTCCCCCTTGATTGGATGATGTTTGGGCCGAACTAACCCTACTACTGAGAAGCGAAGTAAGCATCGAAACGATATGGTTAACATGAAGCAAATCCCATCGATCTTACCCGATTACATCCCACCTTTGGCTGGTGTGGTTAACTGCGAAGGTATTCAACATGATTTCTAGTATACATTGATCACCACATACATTCCGAAGGGGATACACATAGAAGGAATCCAGTTGGGACATATCCCAGCCTTGAAGAACAACAATTTCAACCTTGGCGACATAAAGAACTATATGATGCTTGTGCCTCATAGATATTTGATGAAGACGATTAGGAAGAAGCCTCGCATAGTCTCCCAGCCATGGATTAAGGAGCTCACATAGTCCACGATATTGAATGTGATGAAGATCCCTCACTTTGGTCGACATAAGGAGGTTAATGCTTGTGTTAAACTCTTCTTATCATGCAATCATGAAGGATACCTGTGGATCGACAGCTGTATTAATATGGATCCAGTGTTGATCCACCTTATCACAGGACTGAGCATGCTGGGACCCGACCCTCAACAGTTCTACCCAAGGAAGACTTTAGATCGCTCCCTGGCAAAATGCATTAAGGAGGCATATGACAAATTTGAGAAGGGAAAGCGAGGCTACAAGGTAGCCTCTATCCAGGATGGTGTAGTGCACCTATATTTTCAACTTATAACTGGCAAGCTCATCAGAAATAATTGCCCCATGCAAGTCACCAGGTTTGTGGTAGACCTCACAGGAAAATGCATGGAGGGGATGCAAATGAATTTGGCAAGATACCTCATCAACGATCTTGAGAAGGACTGTTGTGAAGAACGGTATCAAGGATACGAGTTCCATTTCAGCTGGTTGTTAGTGTTGATTGCATTTGTTGCCTGGAAAACTTTGGAAGGAGCTTCCTTCCTAGAGATTGAACCTTTGGAGCCATTGGCTGCAAAGTTATACACTCTATGGCACATGAATGACATGTCAAATAAGTGGCAGTCTAACATAATGTTCCACACCTATTATCAGCAACTGAAGGTTGTTATTGAGTCTTTCCCGTCCATGACTCTGTGAACATTGCACCAGTACAGATCGTTAGCTAAGTTCCGCACATATTGACACTTCATTTATATCACTATGCACAGGGATGAGAACAAGGAGAAATTACATACCTACTATAAACTGATCGATGAAGATATGGAGGAGATCACCAAGGAATAGCTGATAGAGTTCCTTGTACTGGTTGATGATGTAGAACTCTCCAACCCTGACATCATAGGAATTACCTTGGTCACCCAGGTCGAGCATGATGGAAATACCAGTGCGAAGAAGAAAAAGAAAAAGGAGGAAGTGTAGAACATAGAGACTAATGAGGAGGAAAACACCTTGGAGGAAAGTGGGCTTGACTGGCCTGCGGGAGGAGGAGGAGATGAAGTCGATAAAGAAGGAGGAGGGGAATAATGAGAAAAACAAGGAGAAGGTGAAATTACACAGCTGAAGGATTCCCCTACTGAGGCCGAAACATCAAATAAGAGGAAGGTTTATCCACAAAAACCCTCAGCAAGAAAGAAGATCTGCACCAGTAAGCTCCAGATGGAGGCCACCCTCACAGAAGATGATATAGTAATAGTCCACAAAGTGATGGAAGATGCGTCTAAGGACCTATTATAGAGATATGGCGTGAAGCAAGAGGAGATGTATGTAAGAGTTGAGAAGGAATTGCGGGAAATTCAGTGAGCCATTCAATTGAGATGAACAGTATCTACTGTGCCTTCCTCGTCAGAGACTTCATAATTGGGGGATGAACCAACCCAAATTCGATGACTTGCGGATGCAAAAATGGCTCGACTTCAGCGAGTCCAAGAAGAAAAGGAGCAGGCTATAGAAGCCTTGAAGAAAGAGAAACAAGAAATCTTAGAGCAACTACGAGTTGTGCAGTGCTGCATGACCACTTATGAAAATGATAAGGATGAGTTCTAGGCGATGCTCGAGGAAGACAAGGCGAAGATACAGAGGGAAAAGGAACAAATTCTCGCAGAGAAGACTACAATCAAGGAAGTGGTGAGCAAAGAACTTCTCTCTGTGCCAAGATCGACACTGGAGGAACATGAGGTCCTTGAGGTCCAATTGACAAATATCGTTGAGGCCATTCAACAGCTTCAAGCAAGGGTAATAGAGTTATAACTTCAATCAATACCAAGAACCCCGCAAGAAGTGCACAATCAGAGGGAGGAAGATGCTAAGAGAGAAGTTGTAAGGATCAAGGTCCTTGCCTTAGACTGAAAGAAGTTGAGTAAAAGAAGTGCGCAAACCTAAGAATGCCTCACAGAAGACCAAGAACTTAGGAAGTTGGAAGCGCAGCAGCAGGAACTAACAGTACAAGCGAATGTGAAGTCACTCATTGCGGTCGAAAGGATCAAGAGATCACAAGAACAATGTACGACCCAACAAAAAATTACTGCCATCCAAGGCAGAGTCATGGAGGTCACACAGAGGCTACAATCTATGCAGGAGGAAGCCTGCGCAGTGTTTGAAGAGATTGAAGGACAAGGTTCATAGCTAGACCAAGTGGTTGTGACAGTGGAACAATGCCTGGAAGGGCCCGTTACAGAGAAAATTATCTAGGAGTTCACTGAGCAGGAAGCTCAAGTGAAGAAACAAGTCGAGGAAGCTCTAGCCAATATCGAGGCTTTTGAAGCAACACTGCCTAGATCTGAGTGACTCAGGACAAGTCACAGGTGAGTGTTGGGGGCATGTTGGCCCTCGACCAAGTTTTGAGGAAACATTGGCCGAGATTGACCACTTTTGGGGCTTCGACGCAACGGTCGAAGATGGAGTGCCCAGGCAGAGCTGAGATCATGGGGTCTCACTATTTTGTGGGATTGTGGACCCAACATGGGGTTCATTAGGGTTTATGTAATGGGTTATGGGATGTCGGCCCATGGGTTTACCCATGTTTAGGCCTTTTTATGAATGTAAAAGTATAAATAAGAAGGAATGTAATGTAGAAGTAAGTGGTGTAAGTAGCTATGTGCTAAGTCAGTAGCTAAGTGCAAGAGGCAAGTAGTTCTGAGTTTCTTTGTGCAACAAAACATGTATGTAAGGCTTTGTTATTGATAGAGGAGTTGGCTTTGTGCCCTGACCTGATTTTGGGGAAGGTGGATCTGTTGAGCAGTGTGCAAATCACCTGTCCCCTGTGCCAACAACTATTATTTTGGAGAATTTCAACTCTCATAATATTGTGTTACTCGTAACTTGATTTCTACTTCTTTTTTTATGTATATTATAAGTAGAAATATTCAAAACCTTAACTTTAATGATTATCGATTATCAAGAGAGAAAGCAACCAAAAAAATAAACCATAAAAATTATGTTACTACTTGAACATTGAATATATAAGTGAAGGTAGAAATTTATAAAATTTAAAATATTAATGAAATATTGATTACTTGAAACACCTTAGTTTTTTATTAGATTTTTAAAATGTATAAAGGAACTCAAAAACCAAGATCAAGGAACATTGAGAGTAACTTAACCAAAAATGTTTTCTAAAAGTAAAATAAAATAACTATGGAGGTGGAAGGAGTCGATCAATTTTGGTTTTCTAAAAGTAAAATAAAATAACTATGTAGGTGGAAGGAGTTGATCAATTATTAATAAAAACAAGTGAGTATTCCATAAAATTGCTAGTATGTGCCATCCTCCATCAATAATATCATCCCCATCCTTTCCTTACAATGATGGTTACATTCTAATTTTTTTTGTAATTAGTAATGGCTTACACAACTAGAAGTACTAGAAGTATATGTAGTTCTTAATCATCAATTTAAGAGTCATTGTTTGCAAAAGCTTATATTGTTCATCACTCAGGTTTTCCTCTGACAAGTCCACTATAGTGAGGGGATAAAATCATTTTTTCCCAAACCTAAAAAAATTATTTGGCTCTTGTAGGCCACCATCCCAATGGTATCTACCCATTTCAACCCCATCCTACCATCTATTTCTAAAAATTCCATACCCAACATTTCTTCAATGATGGACAAGAGGGTTTATTTGTTATAACTTACCATCCAAAGTGGGAAGATACTATGTTGATGGCCTAAAATGAATTATATGATGTTTCCATATGCAATCAAACTATATAGGAGGAGGAATAATTTATGGTCAAGAACATAACATATTTTTATGGTTCATGTGTTGGTCATGGATCTATAAACCAAAGCATGTACCCATCTCCTTCTTAGTGCACAACCCTTTGTAATCTAAAATTGAATCTACTCACTTGATGTTGAATCTAAAATTGACTTTCCCCATGGGATTTTTCGAGTACCTCTATACACATTATTCCTTTTCTCCCCTCACTCTTGGATATGGGAACTTTGAAATCATTCAAAGAAGGACTGGACTCATTTTTCCCACATTCATATGCTAACCAAAGTCAAAATAACAAAATCCAAAACCAAAAAAATAATAGTGATTTCATAAATGTAGAGATATCAATAATATTCAAATCTTACCTAAATAAAATCCATGCCTGGGGTTGACAAAACCGTTTTTGGGCTTATTCTTACGTCTATATCCTTCATAGATGTCGAATAAACACTCATCGAAGCCACCAAGGAGAGACTCCTCTCTACGTGTCACTGCTAACATGGAGGTAATGCATACTTCCCAAAGCAAGGTTAGTATCTTCTCCACGACCATTCTCATAGGTTTTTCTTAGGATATGCACATGTATAAATAAGGGGTGCCTTTGCATTCAAATTATTATGATGTAATAGAGGCTTTAAGCCCCTACGGAGCACATGATTCAAAATATCTAAATCTCATTATACTGATGTATTTTTGATCATTTGGAGGTGATATTTTATATATGGAATTGGTAAAAAAACACCAATCCATAAATATCTCATCAAGTCAAAGTACAATTTTGTTAGACAACTTTACTTGAACTATGGTTGCACCAAAGTTTGTTTCAGAGCTCTAACTATTAGAGTGGTCTTGGATTAGAGTGTTCTTTTATAATTTATGTTCATAGGCTATTTGTCAAAACCTCCACACTATTGAAACCATGGCTTCCTCATGTATCCTCTTCCAATGGTAATCACCCTTCAAAATTGAACCACATTTATTTTGCTACCTAGTACTGGATGAAAATTATTAAGTGGTTTATGAAACAAGTGGTGAAAATGTATATTGGTTTGATAATTAAAATTTCTAAGGATATGTTAGCACTCTGTAAACTTTGTTCAGCTGAGAAAACGAATGACAAAGGCAACCTACAAACCAACTTTGAGGTCGGAAACTAGCCTGTTCAGCCTGGAGAGGGCTCTCTCTGAGACTTTGTCTCTGTACAAGTTATGGCTTTAAATTGTCGGCTAGATTTAACACTTTGTTACAATATTTCAAGTTCTATTGGTGAAAGAAAAGCAAGACCTTGGGATATGGAGTCAATTTAAGAAAACGATAGAAACAAATGACTTAGTCACTGAACTTGAGAGGATAAAGGATAAAAAAGAAACAATATTTCAGTTAAAAAGTGTTGCGTGTGGAAAGAGAAAAACACATAAAGCAACTTTGAGCACCACAGGGGATGAATTCAGAGTTCACTTTAGAAGAAACACAGTTGTCTAAATGGCGCAAATCTAGAGCACTGCACGGTGAATTCTAGATTTGAATCATGTTCCTATAAAGAACACAAGAAAGCACATACACAAGGAGAGAATACAATACATCAAACTTCCACCGTTAGAATATTTTCATCAAAGTTTCAAGACCTTTGCATTAAGTTTCAATCGAGCTCGAAAGCTACATTCAATAGTCATTGTCTACAGTATTTTTCCAATCAACCCCTTTTACACAAAAATGATCCCCATATATAGAAAAATAATGTCATCCTTCACTGCTAGGGTTGAACTACTCTCTCCTAGAATCATGGATCTGATTTCTTTGAAAATAGAACAATAACTTCAACGAATTTACTAAAAATAGAAAAACCGATTTTGCCAAATCATAATTGTAACCGAAATATTCTTTACAATCATTGATCATGATAAAAAATAGACCATATGGTTGTGATAAGTCATCATGTGAATTTATGGACACTTTGTCACCCCTTCACAACAATTCTTCTACGTAACAGTAACCTACAACAAAAACGCAACGGATTGCGTAACAAAATTGGAAAATAGGCATTAAATATGGCATCATATATCATGAATAAAAAGAGATTTTTCAAAACTGAGAGAGGTTTTTGTAAGTAATATTGTTATAAAGAAAAACAGTTCTCGGTTTCTTTAAATTCATTTTTAGATGGCTGGAATACATGTCTAAAAAATATGTCTCAGACATGAAATCATGAAAACTGGAAAATAGGGCTCAAAGATTCCTTTGAATCTCCCAAAATATGAAACGGTTTTCAAATATGAGAGATTTTTTTATTATTTGGTTTTTCCTTGACAAAAAAATCTCGGGGATTTTCAAAATCCCTCTCCATTTGGTCATAAAGTGATCTTGAAGTTGACTACTAAACCAGTCATTTGCGCAACATGCCCTGCAGCCTGTGTGCAGGAAAATCCTATGTGTGACAACATCCTCTATGTGATAGCATCTTATGTGCGAAAACATCCTCTCCGTGAAAATATCCTATATGCAACTACATCCTCTGTGCAACAATGTCCTTTGCGTGACAAAATCCTTTGTGTGACAATGTCCTTTACGTGACAACATCCTCTGCACGACATCATCCTTTGTGTGATAGCATCCTCTACACAACATCGTCCTTTGTGCGAACATCCTCTGCACGACAACATCGTTTACATGATAACATCCTCTGCACGACAACGTCCTTTGTGTGACAACTCCCTTTGCGCGATAGCATCTTCTGCGCGACAACGTCCTTTTCACAACAACATCCTCTACACGACAGTGTCCTTTGCACGATGGCATCCTCTTTGTGACAATGTCCTCTGCGTGACAACATCCTCTATGCGACAACATCCTTTGCACGATAGCATCCTCTACACAACAACGTCCTTTGCGCGATAGCATCCTCTGCGTGACAACGTCCTTTGCATGACAATGTCCTTTTCACGATAGCATCCTCTACGTGACAGAATCCTTGGCATGACATAACTCTCTACATGGTGAAGTCCTCTGCGCAACGCATAGCAAATTTTACAGCACATAGTTGCAAATGGAAATGAAAATAATAAATGGTAAGCTTCCTTTTGAAACCAAACCTTGGATATGTTAGACGATGCCAGGCATAAAAACAATATTGGTGCTGACAGACATGACTTTGCAAATTGTTGAAAAATATCTAATCTTAGCTATGAAAATCATGGTGCTAATAGGATACAGCCCCATTAAAGAAACACCATATATATGCCATGAATGATGTATTGGAAATGTTTCTATGATTATAAAACCCCCTATCTTCCTCTACTTGTTATCCTATATTGGTTGAAAGGATAGGTTTGCAACAACATATAATTCATAATCGATGACCATCATAATTATGAAAATGAGGGTGTCCATAGTGGTAGTGGCCCTCCTAAAAATATAATGAATGATTGGTTTTGATTTCATTATGCTTGTTTTCTTAGCCTTCTTCTCTCCTCCTCTGAGAAAATATGCCATAAATGGCATCCTGAAAATGTTTTATGAATAGTATCTTGAAACTTCCCTAACCTACCCATGTCTTGAAAATCCCCTAACCTACCCTCCATTTACATGGATTTCTAGTGTAGGTCTTGATTTTGTTGTGACTTAAACATAATATTACATATATGTGAGGTGCAAGTTCCCTAGTGGCATGATAACATCCTACCTCACATGCCTTTAGTGTCAAAGTTAAGTTGGACCAAGGTTGGGATCAAGTCCTTGATCGTGCATCATGATTCAATAAGTATGTACATTGGTCAAATTATGTCACTTGGTCACACTAAACTAAAGAACCAATAGGGCACAATAGAAAGAGTGTGAAAAGGGTGACTCTAGTAGACAACAATTGATTAGTGGAAGTGATACTTTAACAATGAAAAAATAGAAGCAATTTATTCGATTAAGAAGTGCAAAAGTGATTTGATATTGAGTGCTCATGTGAACAACAACTTTCATCAATGTCATAGGAGGTATGCATAAATAATTAATGTATTTCATATATAATAAATAGATAAACAATAATAACTTAAGTGTGATTGCTTGGAAAAGATGTTTGACTTAATTATAAACTAGAGAAACAAATCAAATAAAAGAAACCAAAACACTATAGATTGTTCAAATGAATATATTGTTGTCAATATAAAAATGCTTTTAGCATTGAAGCATCACGAATCTAGTCATGTAAGAGATTTAGTGTGTGAGTTCAACCTCACAAATATTCACAATTAGAGAGAGATCCTAATAGAGGTGAAAAATTATGTGTTATAACTCTTGTAATACTATGTTATGTTAAAGGTAACAATTATATTGTATTGATAAAAAAGGCTTTGCATCCAAACCTAAAAAAACTAAGGGTACATAAGTTAAAGGGATGATTTTTTTCATTTCCAATCTCTAAGCAAACTTAGATGGAAAGTAGACTTTTCTAGTCTCCAATTTATTAGTTTGAATTACATAACATCTAGTACACTACTCAATATATTGACTTCCTAGTAAGATATAATGAAAGAACATTTAAATTTTAGATGAACCTTCTAGAGAACAAATAATTTTATTTGGTGAGCATTGCATTCTCTCCCTTTTCTGGGCTTATTTCCTTGTCTTCCTTCCTCAAGTTGCAAAGGGGAGTTGGGACTCTATTTGAGTACCATAACATACATGGATGATTTGGGGGTCAATTTTTGGCTCCTATTGAGGATGAGGATTCTCAATTTATCCTCATACTTTTTCCTCATCTCTTTATTTCAATACCTTCTCCATTTCTTCGTCTTCCATGTGCCTTGTCTCCTCTATTAGATCTTCTTGAGTGTTTCCTTCATTGAAAACTTCCTCAAGCCGATTCATTGGGGCTTAGGGGGAGGAAAAATAGGGTGATTTAGTCTCGAATAGTCATGGTATTGGTTTGCCAACATTTTTCCTTATTGTTGTTTGCATTGGTTGTTCCAAGTGGAGTTGGGAGCAACTCCGTTTTTGAAATATTTGTGAAAGTGGCCATACTCATGGTATATGTTGCACTTGAACAAGAGTTGTTCATACTCCAACTCTTGGATGTGACACCAATGATTGAGATTCAACTAGATTTATTTTTGAAGCCCCTTTGAAAAATCTATTTTCATACCAATTCTCACACAAGAGTATTGACGCGATTTTGGCACTACTATGTCCAAAAATTTCCTATGTTATTACCAATGAGTTAAAAATTCAAATAATACTAGAAATCAATGAAATATTAGGGAAGTGTACCTTGTCTATAAACTCTTTAGCGATGTCCTCCTTGGGATTGAAATCAATCATCCATCAATTCAAAGAAATCCCTTTTAGTCCCAGAAAGTCAGGGCCACTTTGAAATATTAAGTCCTAGTCTTCCTTGATTCGGAAGAAGAAGGTGATATATCTCCATCCACATAGGAATAAGTTGAGGAATATTTGCATCAATTGACATCAATATTCTTATAATAAATGTTTTATAACCCTATGACTTGACCATTGACCCATGAACTTACCAATCAATGTTTTTTTGACAAAGAAAAGTACCTTGCATCTAAGAGACGAGGTAGAGATTTTTGTCCCTAAAACCTTTGAAGATTTAAAAAAATTCAAACTTTTTGACTTTGAGAGAGGTCCATTCTTTGAAACATCCACATTGAGATATTGTAACTCAAGGGGTAGTCATCAGTTAGCATCACAACACATTTCATAGGAAACAATTCTAGAGTCTTCTTCTCCATGCATTGAATTGGAACAAAGAGGTTCTCTCATGAAAAATAGGTAAAACCTAACCAATAGGAAAAGGATATGAGATCCTACTCCATTTCTATTTAACCTCTCATGAAACAAGTGATTCCCAATTGACAATTATTTTGGAGAATTCCAACTCTCGTAATATTGTGTTACTCGTAACTTGATTTCTATTTTTCTTTTATGTATATTATATGTAGAAATCTATAAAACCTTAACTTTAATGATTATCGATTATCAAGAGAGAGCAACCCAAAAAATAAATCATAAAAAATATTTTACCACTTGAACATTAATATATAAGTGAACTTGAACATTAATATATAAGTGAAGGTAGAAAATTATAAAATTTAAAATATTTAAATTATGTTACTTGAACATTGAATATATAAGTGAAGTAGAAAATTATAAAATTTAAAATATTAATGAAATATTGATTACTTGAAACACTTTAGTTTTTTATTATATTTTTAAAATGTATAAGGAACTCAAATACCAAGATCAATGAACATTGAGAGTAACTTAATCAAAAAGGTTTTCTAAAAGTAAAATAAAATAATTATGGAGGTGGAAGGAGTCGATCAATTTTGGTTTTTTAAAAGTAAAATAAAATAATTATGTAAGTGGAAGGAGTTGATCAATTATTAATAAAAACAAGTGAGTATTTCACAAAATGGTTAGTCCATATTAAATATAGAAACTGATAAATTAATACTAAGTTGAATATAGAAATTAAGAAAGTAAATGAGAAATCATAAAAATATACAAACTTTATAATATTGGTCACATTAATAAATACATGTCTTTTTAAAACATTAAAATAAAAATATGTAGAATTGGTCACATCAAAATCAAAACATCAATTTGAAAGTGACAATAAATGTTTTTTTTAATAATTGTTTTAGTAAATAAAAGTTAGTGTTGACATGTTGACACTTTTAGAAAATTCCACATTGAATGTTTTTATTTTGAAATATTTTAAAAATAAAGTTACATTTTCAAAGATTTATATTTTATTGATAACTTTTTTGATCAATTAAAAAATGGGAGTAAAATTTAAAAATTCTAAAATTTATTTTTAAGTTTCAAAATATTCAATTTAACAATTTGTTTTATGAAAATATTAGAAAACTTTATAAAAATTTATAACATGAAATTAAACTAATATAAAGTCAAAGAATTTTTACTTTGAAAATGAAATGTATACTTCCTACTTTTGTAAGAAATAATAAATCAAATAAACAAGAATAAAAGAAAAAATAAATAAAAAGAAGTATAAAAAATTACTAAGAGTAAAGAGTAAAATAGAAAGGTAGTAAAATAGAAAGTTAGAGATAAAGTGAAGGTGAAAATAAAGGATTGTTGAGTTTGAAATCGAGAAAAAAATATAAAATAATTTATGTATTAGGAAGAGGATAAATATTGTTTAAGAAGTTCTAAAGATGGGAGGAATTGGACTTTTAATATCATAGTATATAGATAATATTGATAAGATGTGTACAACATGTTAAAAGTATATGTCATTATGAATGTATATTTTATATTAGAATTATGAAGAAACGTCATAATTGATAATGATGAGGAGGCGGTGTGTAGATTAGATAAATGGTTGTGAAGGAAATTAATGAGAGGTTGTTGAGATTGTAAAGTTAATTTTTTATTTATGTTATTAATATTATTTTCATTACTTTTTATTAGATTAATGTAATAATGTTGAATTTTAGTTGGTATTTTGATGTGATTAAAACAAATGTGGTGTCTATTATTACATGGTGTTAAGTAATATATGTGTTATAGTTCTAAAATTATTTATTCATGCATACATGGTATTGGCTTTTCTACTTGCATACTTTTCCAAATCACTGCTGATGAACTCTATTTAAAAAATTGTTTTTTAGAGCGTGTACGCGCCCTACTGCACTACTACACATGTACATATGCTTGCTACATGCTAGAAAACCCGCGTACATACTCTTGTTTCACACTAAACAACCCATGTATACCTCCAAAAGTTGCAAGAATTAAAAAGTTGTATGGAATTCGGTGGAATTTACGGGCTATTGGAGGTTTCCCAACCAATTCACCTGCTATAGCTCGTCCCCCAACTGAATGAATATCCATTTGTCATATAAAAGGAGGTCTTGGGGTCTCATTCCACAATCAAGCATTAGAACAATGAAACTCTGCCCAAATTCCCTTTCCTTCCTTGCCCAAGCATTTGCAACCTTTTTTGAGTTACTGCCTCAACATTTCCTCTCTAGCCCCTTTTCTCCCATACAATTCATTCCCTTCCATTTGAGGTGATTAGTAGATTGTGAGAAGAGGATTATTGAAGGTACACTTGGAGCATTGTTAAGAGGAGCCCAGACCAGGTTCGTGGAGTGTCGGCCTGCAAAGATTGTAAGCTTCAATCTTTGATTAATGAATAACATAATCTCTTTTCCATGTCCCAAATGATGGTTTTTATGTTTTTTATTTGATTTATACATGACCATTTATATCTAACCTTAATTTATGAATAGAAATAGCATGCTTGTAGCCTTGTTTTCCTAGTTGTGGATGTAGGTTAGCTTTGGGAGGAGACTTGTAGCCTTGGGAGCTATAGAGCTTCAGGAGATCAACTCCAAATGTTGGATAAAAGGAATGGTTTCCGACTGACTCCTTCACTATTTTCTGTTGATCTATTTTGGAATGTTTGGGGTAGTGTAGAAATTAGATTGACTTTTAGGGAGTCATTTTCTTTGTATATACTTTAAACCTCGGTATAGTTATAGGGGGGTTTTCTCGCTAGCAGAATTGGCGACTCCACTGGGCAGTCTCTCTAGGGTTTTAGAGGGAGTTGTTTTGGGTTTTTAATTGGATTCTTAATTTCCTTTTGAGTTTTAGTCAAGTTTAATGAGTCTTTTAAGGGTTTCTGGTCACTTGCAAGGTGCATACCATCTTTCTCTGCCCTATCATTCTGCCTAGTCTTTTTATTTTTAAAAAGTCTCATAGGTGTACGTGTCCTTTTTTGGGTCAACCCGTGTACATACACACTCTGCATGTTAGACAAATTGTGTACATACGCAGGCTACTGATGCAACAACCCAGGTATCTGTGTATTGAAAGTGTTCTTTAACAAAGAGAGGTTTGTATCTTTCCTGATAGAAGTTTAGACTTCTTGGGACTTTCTTGAACTAGTCAGAGTCTCTGTCTTTGGCCATAGCTTGTGTTAAATTTTCGGTTAACTTGTTCCTTAGTTTTATTTTCTTTTCCCTAAGAGATTTAGAGCAAATTGTCAAGTTTTAGATCCTCCTTTTGGTTTCTTAGTTGAATCCCTACGTTTCTGCAGTTTCAGTTTTCTCTTTGTTCCTATTTCTTGCTTTGAAAAACGAAAAAAAGTTTTTACTTCAGTTTTCTGTTAAAGTAGTTCAAGAAATAAAATAAAAAATAATTTAGTTTCTTTCATTTACTTTGGTAAAGTAGTCAAGGTTGTTGTTTGCAGAAGAAAAGATCTTGAAACATTGTTTAGAAAAGTTGAATTTTACAAAGAGTTTTATAAGCTTTCCTTTAAGTTCGAAGTATATTTTTTCTTTCAAATGCCTTAAAGTTCTCTTCCTTATTCATCTCTTCATAACATCATCAATTGCATGACCACACCTTTTGTGTAAATCAAGCCTTAAAATGAATGCTTAACTTAAAATATATTAGACTTTATGTTTGTAGGGTTCACTGACTAGTTTAGGGTTTTAGGGCCTTGAATTAGGTGCGAAAAGGAAACTCTTCAAGGCCATTAAAAAAAAAACATTGGAGTCTAAGATAAGGAGTGTCATAAGTCTAGCATTGTAAGAGTTATTCGGCACCCCCTCTAACTTAGGGGATAAACATGAGGTCGTGTGAGGAAAGGAAGAGGAGATAACACCTCCAAAGTCAGACCAAACGTAGTGGGGATTATATATTGAGAGTATATCTTAGGAACAATACCGATCACATTTTCCTATGAGGCTTCGTGGACCTCAAATCCATTCGAGATCCTCAGTTTTCTTCCAAACCAATTGCTTTCGGCACCCTTGAAGGTCTTTAGAATTGTCATCCTACTCATTATGATCTGCCCGACTATCGATTTTACCCACCTGGTGACTGACCGCGAGCTGGAAACTTAGTTTCCTATATTTTATGGACTTACACAAGTGACTGCAGGGGTATAAGGAAGTACCTATGGAGGACACCAGATTGTGCTTCGCAGAGTATACCCATAGGGTGATTCTGTGTTCGAGTTCCACTTACACCGTTTAGTTTCTCTAGTGTCAATTGGCATAACTGTCCTTCCCACTAGTTAGTCGACTGCTTGATTTATCTTTAGGAAATTTTTAGTGTGTGCTTTGTGCTCCCTAGTTTTCCATAGTGAGTTAGTCAGTCATTGCTTTGGGTCTCTGACCTAAGATGGTATCCCTCCCACTCCATTGGTCATGATTAATTTTCGGTCTTCCTCTTAGAAACGTGGATCTGCCTCTTTATAGGTGTTGTTTTTTATAACACTGGTTTGCCAGAGTCATTGTGTGAGACTTTTACGAACTTGAACGATCCCGCAAGGGGAGAAAATGTGCATAATATCTTCATGGCTAAATTTCCCGACGATATCAACCAAGTAACCCCTTTGCAAGGGGATTCTTGTGCTTTTCCTTTCTTCGGAAGCATTGGTGGTCACTTTGTACATTCCCGGGTTGAATGTGGGACTACCGGTTTGGTTGGGTACCATTCCAATTGTCTCAAATTCTCTTGACGCTTATCAGTTGAGCACTTTATTTCATGGGAATCATGTTGATGTTTCTTCATCAACAATGTATTCTCCTACTCCTTCTTCCTTCTCGGGTGAAAGTATAGCTACTAGTAACCGAAAGTCTAAACGAAATAGAAAGAGGAATAATAAGAAGAAGAAATCACCAACCTCTGCGAGTCATGTTGGATATAGGTCATTGAACTATGCAAGTCATGTTGGAGATAGGTCAAGGAACTATGCAAATCATGTTGAAGACCAACACCCAGCCTTTGCAAGTCATGTTGGGGGCAAGCACCCAGCTTCTGCAAGTCATGTTGGGGGAAAACAACCAACCTCTGCTAGTCTTGTTGGAGATAGTTCCTCAACCTCTGCAAGTCATGTTAAATACCAACACCTAGCCTCTGCAATTCATACTGGGGAAAACGTCCAGTCACTTCTAGTCATACTGGCGATAGTTCTGTAGCCTCTGTATGTAATGTTATTGACCAAATACCAACCTATGCAAGTCATGTCAGATATGTTGGACAACTGAGAGGGGGGGGTGAATCAATTGTTACCGTGCTTAAAAAATTATGATTATTTTAAATTCTTTGAAGAGAACTTAATGAAAATCACAATAATGCAGGAAAGTAAGCAATAGAACATTTAGCATCATTGTCACATATGAAATCTACAGAGACAGATATTTCCTCAGGAAACCCATAAAGGGTAAAAACCTCTTCTTCTTTATATGATAAGTAATCTTTACATTTTGTACATCATCATACATATGAGCTCCAACTCATTGTGAGGCTACAACCTCTGTATTGCAAGCTGCAACTTGTTGAGAGCACCAACACTCTATTTTCTCTAGCACCTATTAGAAGGAAGCACCAACTCCTTGATTTCTCTAGCACCCACTAGAAGGAAGCACCAACTCCCTAAATGTTCCAGCTCCAACTGGATGGAAGCACCAACCTCCAGTGACACAGGAACCAACCTATACAACAGAGAACAATAGTTCTCCCTTATGCCACCCTGCCTCCCTTGTTTCTCTGGCTGCAACCAGATGGAAGCTACAACTCCTTGTGTTCAAGCACCCACTTGAACCTCTAAGGACACAAGTCCTCCCTAGCGCCTCCCAACCTCCCTAAAAGATAAATTTTTCTATATTTATAAATTTATCACAGTGATACAATATTTATCATTGGCTTACCAGGCTTATCACTATTCTTCTATGTTGCTCCGTTCTCTTGTATCAATGTCTCTCTGTCTACATCTTCTTGCGATTTCTGATCTTCTGTTTTTCTCAACAAGAGAACCTCAACCTTCCTTTAGTGTCTCACTATCTTCCTGCACACATGCCTTGCGCTTTTTGTGCTTCTTACTTTTCTGCTCTATGCACCATATGCATTCGATGCACCATTCCTCTTCTTTGTATTTTAGCTGCTACACACTCCTCCTTCTACACTCTTGAATCCCCCTCAACAAAAACAACCCATCTCTTATTTGTTCTACATACTTATAGTCTCTGTGCACCTTGTCAATGCTTTCTCACCATGATTTTGCATGCTCTCTCCATGTTGAGTGCTCTTCCTGATCATCATGGCAACTCTTTAGCTTCTCTGGTAGTTAAACCCATGCATCCATCATCATTGGGTGTTATGCTAAGATTCCTTCGCCTATCTAGCAGTTGAGACTCTTCATCTTCTCCATCAAAGTCGATTTGATCCTCTATATTACAGTTACAGGCTTCAACACTCTTCCATCTGTCAATCATCTCTAAGAATAGTCTTCATTCCACTAGAAGATGCCTCGAGCCTCCTCATCTTCTCTGGCGATCACACTGAGGCTTGTTTCATTTCTTTGGCAAAAGACATCAGTCGTTTCTAGCAGTTACACTCTGAAGTGCAATAGTAGCCCTTCGATCATACTTAAATTCACCTGCACCGTTGGATTGGATCCGTAGGATCTTGCGTTTATTTTGCATTTCATCATTTCAGAATTTCAGCATTCTTGTGGTGAAGATTTTCGATTCTCCATGTCCCAAACTCCGAAATGGAGCTTGTCTCTTCGAGCTCTTCTCTATAGCTCTTTGACGATGTGACCACCGACGGTGACCAAGGCCTACACCAAAAAGGTGTTTTCACATTTCGCATTTCGGAATTTCGCATTTTGGAATTTCGGGACTCCTTTGATGAAGAGTCTCAGCTCTTGACTCTTCCAACTCCCAGTATTCGAACCTCCGAAATGGAGTCAGATCAATGGTCCACACTCTTGATGATTCGATGGCCCAGATCTCTTCATGATTTCTCATATCGTGACTTCGACATTCTTGATGTGAGAGTTCTTGACAACTCCAAGTCTCGGTATCTGAAACTCCGAAATGGAGTCGGATCAACGACATTTCGGTGTTTCACATTTCTTCGTTTCAGGACTTCTATGATGAAGAGTCTCGATGCTTATGTCCTCCAGCTCTCGGTATCCAAAGTTCCAAAATGGAATCGGATCAAAGATCTGGTATTTTGTTGTTTCGCATTTCGGTAATTCGGCATTTTGGCCCTCCCGTGGTGAAGTGTTTCGACACTTCAACTCCTAGTATCTGGGACTCCGAAATGGAGTTATTTCCCAGTCTGCGAAGCTCTTTGTTGGTGTGCCTATTTCAATATTTTGGCATTTCGCATTTTGGCAATTCAGAATTTCATCCCTCCCATGGTGAAGTGTTTCGACACTTCAACTCTCGGTATCCGGGACTCCGAAATGGAGTTATTTCCCGGTATACAAAGCTCTTTGTTGGTGTGCCTATTTTGGGTTTCGGGTTTTCGGGGTTTCACATTTCGCGATTCCAGGACTCCTGATGACGAAGAGTCTTGACTCTTCCAACTCCCGGTATCCGAAACTGTCCTCCTGCCTTCAGGATTTCGTAACCCCGCTTCACCTTTCTCTTTAAAGAATGTGCAGGTTCCTCTGGATCCAATGTCGGTCGGACCTCAGGCTCAGATCTGACGTTCATTGGGAATTCTCAATGGGATCCAAATATCACTGTCGCTTCTCCTCCCGGGATTTTGTTGTCCCTGTTTTTCCATCGTTGCATACTTTGATCTTGCCATCATTGAAAATCACACCTACCATCAATGATAATCACAACAATATCCCCCTTTGGCATTGATGGAAACCCTGAATGACTGTATTAATCTATTTGGACCTCCAACTATAGCATCTGGTTTGGACCACTCCTTTTCTCCCCCTTTGACATCAATGTCAAAGAAAACATGTTCCCCCTGAGGTGTTGCAGTATTTTTAGGAGGTATCAGATATTCAATCAATACAAAACTCCCCCTTACAGGATGGACTCTCTTAGGTGTGAGATGGGATGACACCCAACTTCTGTCAGAGATATTCAAATGGTGTCTTGGCTAGGGGTTTAGTAAATATGTCTGCAATTTGTTCTGTGGTTGG
>JZKD02S0349212.1:115550-158736 GCA_000966675.3 Picea glauca
ACAGGGGTTTTGGGACGCTGCGGAGCCATTGGAGCAGTCATTTTGTCATTTTGAGCACTGTAAGGCATGTTTTTGAGCACTTTGAGAAATTTAATAATAATGATCCATTGGAAGCTGGACCAGGAGATGTAGTCCGGAGTGGGGTGAACTCCTTTATCAATTTGTTGTGTTTATGTCTGATGTTCAATGATTTATGTTGTTGTATATGTGTATTTTCTACATAAGTAATCCTTAATTATGTGTTGCAAATTGATCCGGTTGCTTTAAACACATAAACATTTCACTTGCAATTATTATTCAAGTTTCAAGTCTTCTTCATTTTTAGATCAGAGCCTAGCAACGGGCTCTACCTGAACCACTACCATGCATGAGCTGTAAGGATGTACAGTTCTTTGTACATATTGTATAGTATAGGTTTGTTGTTTTCAAGTTTTGTATTCAGTAGAACCTATTATTTTTCTAAGTTTATATCTATTTTGGATCTATTAACTTCATGATGAGTGTTATTGGCCTTATATATAGGATCTTGGAGACATTTTTCTTTGACATTTGTTCATTGTATCGATCCATTCTGATAGGTATTGACCTCAAAACTAGCATATAGGTTAGGTTTTTCCCTACTTGCATTTTGCATTATCTGATTCCTGGTTCATTTGGCATTAGGATCGACCCCACTGAAATGTGACACAAAACCTTCTTTGTTTCTTTAGAAGTGTCGTAATTAGGGGGTAGAGCCTACTTCTACATGGATGCCCTAGGTAGATCCCTTACTACATTTTGGTGTGCATGTTGTTAGTTTTGACTATAGGCTTGGGAGTCCTCGATTCGTCCTGTCATGATTATATATCGAAGCCTCATTCTTTCTGCTAATAATAATTCTTGGCCTTACCCTCGAGACTCCCTAATGAGCACGCTTTGTTGTCTTTCAAGATCGCTTTAAAATTCGAAAGCAACATCCAACGAGACTATATTTATTCTTTTCGATCTCGTCTGGATTACTTGAGAAAAGTATCCCCTTGGAGTCTTATTTAATCCCTTTTTAGACTCTATAAAATTGAAATGATTGTCAAGTGATCTTGTTTCCCTTCACGCTCGCAAAACTCAAATTTGAAGGCACATCTGTTTGATGGTAGTTTACCCATTTTTCGGTCCAGATGGATAATTTTATGAATACATGTATGCTCTAGGAACTTCGGTTCGCTAGAAAAATATTCTCAGGTGTAAGTTTAACCCTTTTTCAGGCCCAAGGGACTAATGTTTTGAAAAAGGAACATTCTCGTTGGTTTTTGTTTATCACCTTTTTCAGGACTTGGAGATTATTTACGAAAAAGGAACCCCCTCGAGTCCATAGTTAAGCTCTTTTCAGACTCCCTAAAATTGAAAGGATCGCGAGTGACCTTGTGCCTTCACACTCGTTAAATTGGTCCAGAAGAACATCTACTTGGCATGAGTTTAACCCTTTTTCCAACCAGTAGATTATAGTGGAAAATGGTACACCTCGAGAGATTTGTCTCGCCGGGAGAGTTCTCCCTAGTTACTTTTATACTTTTTCAAGCTAAGGAAACTAAACTTAGAAAAAGGTTGCGAGTCCATTGTTAAGCTCTTTTCAAACGCCTTAAAATTGAAAAGATTGCTCAGTGATCTTGTTTTTTTCACACTCGTTAAAATGGTTTTGAAAAGACATATTTTCAATGCAAGTTTAACCCTTTTTCGAGCCGATTAGACTAACTACGAAAAAGGTACTCTCTAAAGTCTTATTTTGCATTTTTTTAGACTGTCTAAACATGAAAAAACTACCGAGCTTACCTTCTCTAGCTCGTAAAAATTTGCATAGAAGGGGTCTTACTGTGTCATGCTTGATCGCATTGTGAGTCTCATATTTACATCTTTAGCCTAATGTCAGCTCCATGTTTCTGTCAAAAAAAAATTTGAAGCATTCCTTATATGAAATCCTATTAGCACTTCTTGCCTCTGCAACCTGACACCTTGACCCATGGAGGAATTTTCCCCGAGTGTTCCTATCTTCCACATGTCTCCTTTCCCTGAGCATTAGTATGTTCCATGTGCTTGGAACCAGTTTGCTTGCTCGTGACACTCGTTCCTCCTTTGTAATGTAGAATTCTTTTATTCTTTTTCAATCTTGTTTAAAAATTGCAAAAGACAAAAAAAAAAACAAATATTCCAAGAAGAGGGGACGCGAAATATACATTCTTTTTTCGACAGCAAATCCTTTTGTTTGTTTGTCAAGCATTGGGATATGGTATTACCTTAGGAATTTTTTCTCGCTACATAGATTTGTGTCCTCCTTCGTTTGGTTACTCTTCCAAACATATGGAGAGTTTGTGATGCCTCCTGCATCACAAACTTATGTCAATGTTATGTTGCCCGAGTCTGATCCTCTTTCATGTTTTTGTTGAAGGGAATTTTTACCCAACCTAAGTCAACCTTTCTATATTTTTTCTCTTGAATTTCATGAGTTGGCCATTCCAAGAGTCCAGTCAAGTCCAGATTCAAAATCGACGAAGTTCTCTGCCTGATCATCGATATCCTCTAGTATTTTTCCAACATCTTGTCGAAGACCTCAGAGTAGTGAGTATTAAACTCCCATAGTAATCCTACCTGATTTTTGAAGATATTGAAGTTGTTTCTCGAGCTATGAAGTTTCAATCTCCAGCCGCAGGCATCACTAGCTTCTTGAAGATGCATATTGTACTTATATATCTTCAACTGATTTTGAGATGTAGATCCACTATGTATTTATTGTGGCTACACTTTGTATAGTTATATGACATGGATATATAGTGTATTTTATTGGCAACCACGATTTATTTGATCCTGAGCATGGGTATTCATGCCTTAGAGAGAAAATTGTTGTTTTGCAGATAACATCTTTTGAACTCTGGTCCTAGGCTCACTCGATTTCGTGCATTCTCATTGGTAAAGATATTGTAATATATTTCAGCCATTAGCTTCTCTTCTAAAATCATACATTAGGGGGCATATGTTATATCCCTAAAATTCCCTACTCATGCATACATGGAATTAGCCTTCCTACTTGCATAATTTGCCAAATCACTGCTAAGGAACTCTATTTAAAAAACCAATTGTTAGAACATGTACGCGCCCTAATGCACTACTTTCGACATACATATGCTTGTTGCATGCTAGAAAACCCACATACATATGCTTGCTTTACACTAAACAACCCACGTATACCTCCAAACATTGCAAAAATTAAAAAGTTGTAAGGAATTTGGTGGAATTTATGGGCTATTGGAGGTTTCCCAACCAATTCACCTTCTATAGCCCATCCCCCAACTGAATAAATATCCTTTTGTCATATAAAAGGAGGTCTTGGGGTATCATTCCACAATCAAACATTAGAATGGTGAAACTCTACCCAAATTTCCTTTCCTTCCTTGCTCAAGCATTTGCAACCTTTTGTGAGTTACTACCTCAACATTTCCTCTCTAGCCCCTTTTCTCCCATACAATCCATTCCCTTCCCTTTGAGGTGATCAATAGATTATGAGAAGAGGCTTATTGAAGGTGCACTTGGAGAATTTTTAAGAGGATCCTAGACCAGGTTCACAGAGTGTCAGCCTACAAAGGTTGTAAGCTTCAATCTTTGATTAATGAATAAAATAATCTCTTTTCCATGTCCCAAATGATGGATTTTATGTTTTTTATTTGATTTATACATAACCATTTATATCTAACCTTAATTTATGAATATAAATAACATGTTTGTAGCCTTGTTTTCTTAGTTATGGATGCAGGTTAGCTTTGGGAGGAGACTTGCATCCTTGGGAGCTATAGAGCTTGAGTAGATCAACACCAAACATTGGATAAAAGTGTTAGACACACTGACCACACTTAGAGGGGGGATGAATGAGTGTGGTTCTCTTTTTCAAACTTCCCTTGAAAAAAATCCTTAGTTATCAATCACAATTTACTCATTACTTATTGTTGTCATTTATAACCAGTTAAATGTGAACATACATCAACAACATATATCATAAACAAGTAATCATAACAAGGAACACAAAGAACATGAGATGTATGTACAATTTTCTTTTTATTACAAACTACAATCCTTGGGTTATCAACAACAACTGAATAGAGTTACAAATCCACAAGAGTAACATCTCTATAATGCAATACTCATATGACACAACTCAGCACCAACTCAGAAGAGGAATCAATCCTCAACAGATATCAATTTTTCAACAGGTACGCGACCTGTCAGTAGTGCAACACGCATATGTACACACCCTACCAGTATTAAATATCGCGTATGTACACAGACTGTCTGTACTACAGACTGCATGTTCCTTCTAAACAACTAGGGTTTTCTCTCCATGAAAACTCATATCCTCTGTAGTCCTCAGTCACATCCACTTCTGTCATTCACTATCTGGTCTGAACCAGAACCAATCACAACATATCCATACTCTCCAACAACTTATATTCATGCTCCTGAACCATACAATATGAATGCTACTCAAACATAGGTAACCAATATACTATGGAAACCATATCAGGACTGAAACATAAGAGTGTTTCTCACTCCATCTACTAACCAAATCACAACATCCATACCAAGAATTCTTCAAGAATTCACCATAAAATATGCAAGAGTATCCATCAAGACAAATATGTAACCATGCCAGAGGTTCTATGGAAGATTTGAGCCCATGGAATGTAGATCTAGAACTTTCTTCAAACTTCAGGAACTTGGAACCAACTCACACTCAAGTCTCCATGACTTTCTTCAACTGTACGCACCCTAATACACTGGCAACCTATGTACATACTCACCCTAATACATTGTCATCCTGCATACGCCTCATAAACTAGGGTTTCCAAACTTCTGAAACTTTCTCTGTCAAGATCTCATACTTGTAGAAACTTTGATGCGTCCATGAGATCCTCCAGTCACTCTCTCTCAGAATAGATCTTCAAGATATTCTCAAGAGATATCTTTCACTAGAGACCCTTGCCTCTTATTTATACTCTCCAAGTAGCTTCCTTAGAAGCATCTTCTAGGTCACTTTGTCCACATAGCCACTTTTTCCACATAGTCACTTATGTCCAACAACCATAATTTTCCACTTGTCCATATATCCAATAGCCACTTGACCACTTAACCCATAAATAGAAAGTTCTCCATTTACTTTATTATTTAAATAATCCTCTTTGACTTTGTCACTTCACCTTATTATTTAAATAATCCTCTTTGACTTTGTCGCTTCACCTTATTATTTAAATAATCATATTTGACTTTGTCACTTCACTTTTAAATAGTTTTTTCTTTGTAGGCACTTTGACTTCTTTGACCTTTTGGGGCTTCTAGCCATCATATGAGGGTCCTCCAACTTCGTAAGGACATAACTCTCAAACCGTGAGAATTTATGTGACGTTCCACATACCACTGGAAATGGCATGACAAGCACTATCCATCTAGGATATTTTCACTAACAAATTCATTGATCTTCATCTCATTATTACACAATAAAGCATGGGTTCTCTAACCATACTAATAGAATAAATCAACCACAAAGTGTATTCCCGTGAGGGCTTTCACCATAGGGGGACCACTTTGGAGTTCATCCATTTGTACTCCTTATTAACCATGATAAGAAAATAATGAGTCATATTTACATCAATCCAACTATGCATCATATATCAATGATAATTCATTGATCCATATTCATTTATGCATGACATCATATGACTATGATTCCATTTGACATTAATCCATTCCCATCAAGGACAATACATATTACATTAGTATGCTAAGACATTGTTCCTTTGACATCAATAAATCAATCAATACTTTGGAATAAATCAATACCTTGAAATCAATAATTTTACATCGATGAAAACATGATCCAACAAAAAGGTATGGTTTCTGACTGACTCTTTCACTGTTTTATGTTCATATATTTTGGAATGTTTGGGGTAGTATAGAAATTAGATTGACTTTTATGGAGTCATTTTCTCTTTCTATACTTTAAACCATGGTATATTTATAAGGGTATTTTTATCCAGGTGGATATTGGTGGCCACCCACCTTCTCCAACTGGCTCAAAACAATTTTCTGGCAATATACTATTTTTAGCAATTTTTAACTTCGGGGGCCAGTTTGAGGGCCTAAACGATGTTTTTTAATGATCATGCCTCTCAATGATAGTAAAATTCTCTTATTGAGCCCCCTAAATGAATCTCCTCGTCAATACCTTTCCAAGGATCTATTGTGCACCCTAAACGAAGATTGCATGCAAAAGTTATGACCCCGAGAAGTTAATGTACTAACTTACCCCGACGGGGCCCACATGACTTTTGGTGCTTCATCTCCAAGGGTTAGGTTTTTGGATATCTAGGGTTTAGGCATTCATATTTATTGTAAAAAGGCCTTCATATCCTCATTGTACTCATCTTCTTGTGAATGAGCGCAATCGTCACATATCTTCTCATAGATAAGCCGCCACCATTCCAACAAGCTTGTTTTTCGCTGCATTTTACAGTTTCGACTTATTTCCTGAGTTAATAGAAACCATTTTTACTGTATACATATTGTTTTATCGCATAATTGCTATATTTTCTGTATTAAATATTAATAATAATCTGCATCAACTTCGCTCTTCTCATAAAATCCAGATCAGTGGTATCGAATTGGTCTTCTCCTTATCGTTTTGAATGCATGTCCCCAATGAGGTCAGGGTACAAAGAATTGGGGCTTGAGCTTGTTTCTCTTGAGGAAAAAATATTTCGCACACTCAAGTGACCTCTCATGGTGGGTGAAAATAAAGACGATGGGATAGGATATCCTTTCAAAATGTTTTTCGAGGAATCCCTCACGCAATAGAGGAACGAAATGATGGATAATTTTTCCCAAATCCTTCGGTGCCTACAAATAGGCGATGCATCTTCCTCAAGCAGTAGTGCCGCCCCTTTCAAGGTACAAATTAAATTTGATATTTCTATATTTTAAGGATAGATAGATGCAGACGCCATAGACAAATGGTTGAATTTGCTAGAAGGGTATTTTTTTGTTCATAACTTCTCGAATAGAGAAAGGATTACTTTTTCACTCCTCAAATTCATTCCCCACGTCAACGATTGGTGGGATACTTTCTGTGAGAAAAAGAAAACAAAGGAACCTTCATTATTTATAGTCGCGATCACCTGGGAGTTATTCAGAGATGCTATTAAAGAAAAGTACTACCCTATCGGAAGTTATGACGACCTATATACAAAATGGACCACACTGCAGCAAGAAAGAGACCAAGTCATGCCAGAGTTTAAAAATATATTCCATACCTTGCGCACCAAGATGGGTATCAAATATTTTGAGAGACATATGTTTCTAAAGTATTGTGGTGGTCTACACAGATACATCAAGGCCAAAATGGAATTTATGTACATCTTGTCCTTGGGTGTGGCCTACCAATATGCCGTCAAAATCAAGCAAAAGCTCAAACAAAAGACGGGGCAATTTGGGACAGGAAACCCCTCACAAAAAAAGTAGGGAAAAGACAACCCCAACCCGCATAACAAAGGACAAAGAAAACATGGACAGCTTCAACACTACAAACCTAATATGCAAACAAAGAGGGACATAAGAAAGACAAAGAAAGATACTGGGAAGTGGTGCGACTTCCATAAGATCCCCTGACACAACATTGTTGATTGCCGCTCAAAGTATTCACTGGTGACTGAGGTGAAAGCCTTTGATTCATATGCAGGTTCAGAATATGAGTCTGAACCAAAAAGGGGAAAACAGATCATCGATGCAGAACGCAGTGCCACTGTTTCCATTACCAAGGTCCATCCTAGTGAACCGAACGAGCCAGAGGAAGGTGAGTGCCTTTTTCATTCATAGATTTGGGTGAACGAAACCTCGCTACACTTCATTGTTTATAGAGGTAGTCAGAAGAACCTCATCTCATCAGAGGTCTTTAAGCAACTAGCCCTGCCGACAAAACCACACCCACAACCCTGCACCATTGGATGTATTCACCAAGGAAGCGACCTCCGCGTCAGCCAACAATGTCGCTTGTTGTACGACATCAATCCCTTCAAAGATGAGGTAATATGTGACGTTTATCCTCTTGAAGTTTGTGATGTTCTTTCGGGACAACCTTATTTATGGAAACATCATGTTGTATATGAATCTAGGCCTCATAGTGTTATTATTACTTTAAACATGAAATTTTACAGGATACCTGAGGCCATCCCAGCTAGTGTTATTTCCTTGATCTATGCCAAGCAATGCAGAAAGGTCATCTCACAAGCTGGTAAGTTTGTCTTCTTCGTGATTCACTCTCAAAACGAGCAAAATATTGCAGCCACATCAAGGACCTCTGCGGCCGACCTCTCCACACAATAGAAGCAAGTGGATATGGTTGTTGAGGAATACCAAGATATATTCTCCTCACCGACTGGGGTACCTATGCACTGTTAGGTCAAGCATCCCATCGATTTGACCCCGACACATCGCTACCAAATGGGCCAGTATATCGTCGCTCCCTATTAGAGAATGCAGAGATCAAGAAACAAATCCAAGAACTACTCCATAGGGGCCACATCCGTCCCAACTCATAATCTTGTGGGAGCTTAATCATGCTAGTAAATAAGAAATATGGGACTTGGAGACTCTATATTGACTACCGGGCCCTAAATAAAATTACAGTCAGGAACCGGTACCTGATTCCCCAAATCGATGATCTCCTTGATAAACTCAAGGGGGACAAATACTTCAGCAAGATTGATCTGAAGTCTAGCTACCACCAAGTCTCAATTGAGCAGACAAATGTATGGAAGACCACCTTCAAGTTGAAAGAAGGTCTCTTTGAATGGTTGGTCATGCCATTTGTCTTGAAAAATTCTCCAATGACTTTCATGAGCATGATGGATGATATCCTACAACCTTTCACCAATACTTTTGTAGTGGTCTATATGGATGAAATACTCATCTACAACAAGATGTGGGCAGAACACTTGCATCACATTCAACAGGTTCTGCAGACCCTGTGACAACACAAGTTATATGCCAATTTGGAAAAATGCTCCTTCAGCATGGACCGGGTCCAATATCTTGGTTACATCGTGGATCAGAATGGTGTGCATGTGGATCCATCCAAAATTCAAGTCATCTGTGATTGACTAGCACCAACCACACTCGCTGAGCTTTGAATCTTCCTAGGCCTGGCCAATGGGCCCTTAGCCAAGTAACGAGAAGAGGTGGTAAGGAAAAATTTGTTTGGGGCCTGTCTCAACAACAAGTGTTCGATGATTTGAAGCAATGTTTGTTCTCAACACCAGTACTCTCATTACCTGACCTACAACATCCCTTTGAGATTGAGACAGATTCTTCAAACTATACTGTGGGCACATTTCTCACTCAGCACGGCCACCCCGTGGCCTATCATAGTGAGACACTATCAGATGTCATCCGTAAGTACCCTACTTACAACAAAGAAATGTACTCCATTGTGCAAGCCTGCTGACAGTGGAGGCATTACATTATTGGGAAAGAGACAATCGTCCACACTGATCACAATCCCTGGCAATTCATGCAGACCCAAGGAAAATTGCAGAATGATCTCCATTAGAATTTGTCCACATACTTACAATAGTTTCACCTCAAAATAAACTACAAAATAGGAAGTACCAACTGAGTCATTGATTTCCTCAGCTGACCTCCAGTCGCAACAATCACCACAATGTTGGACTCTTGTGGCCACAAAACCTATGGGTGGCCCCAAATCTATGAAACAGACCCTGATTTCACCAACACTTACAAAATTTTGGGCACGCACTCAGTTGTCACTAATTTCCATCTTCATGACAGATTTTTGTGCCATATGGGCCATATCTGTGTTCCATCAAGCAAGCGTGCAAAGATTATTTGGGAAGCCCACTACAGTCGTGTAGTAGGACACTTCAGCATCAAAAAGATACTAGCAGTGTTGCGACAACATTTCTACTGGCCAAAACTTTGGCAGGATGTCAACAAATATATCAGGTCCTGAATTTCCCACGTTATTGATAAGCCCACTAGTAATAAAAAAGGAATGTACAACCCTTTTCCTACTCCTAATAGGCCATGGGAATCCATCTCAATGGATTACATGTCGGGCCTTTCGACCACCAAGTGGGGGAATGAACGTGTTTTTGTGGTTGTTGATCGCTTTTCTAAAATGGTGCTTCTGGCCCCCTACAAAAAGAGCATCACCATAGAGGCCACTACCAAGCTCTTCTTTGAGAAAGTGTGGGTACATTTTGAAATCCAACAAACCATTTTCTTTGATCGGGACAGTCGGTTCCTTATCACATTCCGGTCGAGGCTCTGGTCATTGTCTGACACCAAGCTCACCAGATCCATGACCTTCCATCCCCAGACAGATGGCCAAATCGAGGTCATCAATCAGATGATCATGCATATCCCGCGCATGTAATTTTCCAAGCACCCCCACACATGGGATGATAATCTCCCATACGTTTAGCACAGTTACAACTGAGCCCTGCATAGCTCAACCGGTCACATCCCCTTTCAGGTGGGATAGGGATTCCAACCATTGGGTCCCATGGAAGTTGCACTACGCTTTGCAGCCACCCCAGTCGAATCGTCACCTGATCCAGCTAAAGATGATAAAGCCACCTGGTTCATTGAGTGGATCCAACACATCCACCAATAGGTTCAAGGGATTTTACAGAAGTCCAATGCCAAGTACAAGCAGCGTCATGATAAACAATGGGTGCCACATAAGTTTCAGGTGGGAGACAAAGTTTGGTTGCATTTGCAAAAAGAACGCCTTACAAGGCCCCATCGAAAGCTTCGTCCACTTTGTTATGGGCCTTACACCATCATCAAGGTTATGGGAGATAATTATTTTGAGCTCAACATTCCTCCTTTCATTGGTCTGCACCCAATGTTCAACGTGGCTCTCCTTCGACCATATTTCCCACCATTATTGGACACCTTAGAGATAGCATAAAAATTAACGCCGACATATCTCAAACCTAACTACATGAAACAAGCATCCAAGGATCAAATTGTGGACACACAGGTCAAGGGGACTCGCCAACAGAGGATCCAACTTTATCGAGTTGTCAAGTGGCTCACCAGGGGCCAAATTCAGTAAAAATTTCCTCATCTGATGGGGGAACTCAAGAAAATGGAGACCATTGCTTCCTAAGGATGGAGGATTGATCAGGTGGATATCAGTGGCCACCCACCTTCTCCAACTATCTCAAAACAATTTTCTAGCAATTTTGGCAATTTACTATTTTTAGCAGTTTTTAACTTTGGGGGCTAGTTTGAGGGCCTAAATTTTTTTTTTCATGATCATGCCTCTCAATGATAGCCAAAGGCTCTTATTGATCCCCCTAAATTAATTTCTTTTTCAATACCTTTCCAACTAGCTATCATTCACCCTAAACGAAGATCGTATGCAAAAGTTACGAGCCCGAGAAGTTAATGTACTAACTTACCCCAACGGGGCCCACATGACTTTTGGCACTTCATCTCCCAGGGTTAGGTTTTTGGATGTCTAGGGTTTTGGAATTCATATATATTGTAAAAATTCCTTCATAGCCTCATTTTACTCATGTTCTTGCGAATGAGCGCAGTCGTCACATCTCTTCTCAGAGATAAGCTGCCACCATTCCAGCAAGCTTGTTTTCTGCTACATTTTACAGTTTCAACTTATTTCCTGAGTTAATAGAAACCAATTTTACTGTATCTCTATTGTTTTATCACATACCTGTTATATGTTTATTTATTAAATATTAATAATAATTTACATCCACTTCGTTCTTCTTATAAAATTTGGATCATATTTTCTCGCTAGAAATATGTCAATTGGGTTTAGCCTGACTGGTTGTGGGATGGAGTGTTATCCACCCACCCAGGTTCTATTCCCATAAAGTGACATGATTGATCTCATAAAGAGTATATTTTTGTAATGAATTCAAGCCCTGAATAATTTAAGGTTTACCCTGGGTACTATACTCAAAATGAGGGGAAGTACCTGGGGGTTTTCCCTAGACGTTGTTATGTGGAAAAAACTAATCTAAGGTAATAGATGATTTAGATGTACAACTATAGTTTGTATAAGAAATATGTTTTTTAAGTCTAATTTTGATGGAGACATTAGTTTGGAAAATGCATGCATCTCCACACAAGTAAGAAATCTCATAAACCCCTTAATGTAGGAGTGGGTCAAATTTTTCTTTTACATTATTGAAAATATTTGTAATTGTTTTGTGGGACTTGGAAACTATTTTTATTTTCTTTTCAATGAGAATTTTATCATTTTTATTTCTAACCCTTTGAATGTAGGGGGGGGTATAATTGGGTGATAATGGATTGGCATCAAGTGAACCTATTGGTCACTTCACCTAAGAATCCTTTACAAGGGATAATCCATATATTCCTCAAGGGATAAATAATTATTATTCCTTATTAATTGGCATGTTCTTGAGATACAATGGGCATGCATATAAATACACATATGGGTGATAAGTCATGTCCATGACAAAGGGAATGATTGATCATTATTACATATTAATGATTTCATTAAATAATAATTGTCCTATGACTATTATTACATATATTTATTTATTACATTATGATAATGGATCTAATATGCCTTAGATATATTACAAGTCTTTCCCCCTAAAAAATGTTTTGTCCTCAAAGCATAGGTAAGGAAAATTAATTACGATAGAATGAACTAACTTATTGTAACTCTTTCTTATTTGATAAGGTTGAGGATGTAAGGTGATTGTTTGTTATTAATCTCTCTCTCTCTCTATCTAATTGGGATGACCTAGGTTCAGATCTGAACAGGTTTCCAACAAAACCCTCTAAAACTATCAACCCACCTAGTAAACTAGAAGGCAACAAAACACACCAAGTGAATGAAAAGCTCAAGTTCTTGCAGTCTAGAAAGGAGTGTAGATATGGGATTTACTTGATATTCTTCGGGCCTTGATATGATTATTCTCTCTATTATTCCTAAGATTCATTCACATGTTAAGCTTATGCATGCATTCTAATAGATCTAACATAACCATTCATTCATCCATTCATAATCTAACTACTGACAGAAAAAAAATATGCAATACAAAACACACATAACATGGGTTTTACCATGGTTCACCCCCTCCTCGGCTACATCCACAAAGTTTTGACTTCTTAGGCTCTTTTATTAGGTTTTCTGTAGAATATGGCAATGTGTGCACTATATCTCCGATCATACAATCATGAAAAATGTTTCAAAATGTTTGTGAGGTGAACTAGATCACACCAGGCTCCTCATCCTATGACCTAACCCTCAATATCCAACCTACTTGACTCTTCTATAGCTCAACAGCTTACAAAAATGTATCAAAACTTATGTTGGTATCTTTTCAACAACTCAAAACTGGAACAACTTTGAACAACCCTCGACCTAGACCTCCTAGGTTCTTATTTATACTATTTTACCAGCTTATTAGCCATTACAATATCTTACCAAAACCCTAACCATAACATGGTTAGGTTTTCCTACCTACGTGCCTTGCATGCTTTCCTCCTTTGCATGCGACTTTACCTCGCACGTGCTGCTTTTCCTTCCAGTTGTTCTTCCCCAAAATTGGGTTTTACCTTCCAAAAATAGACCTTACCTCAAAATAGGTCTGTGCCCAAAAAATCCACAACACTAACATGTGGCTCTTCCCAAGCCACCTAGGCAGTGCACGCTCCCTGAACAGCCTCTTCCAAGATATGGAACTTGTCCTTTAGTTCCTTTCCTCTTTGTCTTATCTACGCAGCTTTGCCTCTTAACGTTTCTAGTGTCTGCGATGTTATTTCCTCCTACATTAGCATTGTGCTCTCTACTTGTGCTTGTGCCATGCTTTTATTTTCATCCTCCAACTGTGAAATCATTTGTGTTGCTTTCTATTAGAGGGGTTCCACTTCTACCTATCTCTCTTTCTTATGCATCTGCGTTAATTTCAAATTTGACTACATATTCTTCATATATTGAGTACCCTTCAGGCACTCTGTGATGCTCATTGTTTTATGCCTCTGTTTGAGGTCTTGTATGGTTGCGCTGACTCTTTCTTCTTCATGGTCCCACTCTTGGACCTACCCATCCTCTTCCACCACTATTCAGAGATTCACGACTTTTTCAAATAGTTCTTCTTCTGTGTTTCCATGTTTCTCCATTTACGCTATTTGGATTGGAAATTCCTATTTAATCTGCTCTCAAACCTCAGGAGGAGTCGTGGGATTGAACCTTTCCTTTATTTCCTCGATATCCTATCTGTATTGATCAATGGTTTGTGAAATGAGGTTGATATTATCCTCTGCACTTCTCTCTTTTCCTAGCACTTTGTTTGGGATGCAGTTGTACACCGCTATCAATCCCTACTCCAATCTTTTTGCGTGTTATTTCTCTTCCTCCTTCTCTTCGGTCAACTAGTTGTATGTTATTTGGAGAATCTCTACAACCCCTATGACCACCTTTAAATTTGTGGCATCCGCACGGGCCCTAGATTGCACTTCTTGGATGACACTAGCATGTAGCCCATATAAGGCCTTTGTAGGTATGTGTTCCATGACCATCTTGATTTATTCTACCTCCTCCGGGTGTTTTTGTGTCATCTCCTGATCAAACCTTATCATTTGATGCGATATCATGAATGTCTCCTTGCCCTGGATGACAAACTACGTGGTTTCTTCACTTTCTTTCTGCATAAATGGCCTCTGTGTCCTTTCCTATTGGTATGTGAAAGCCTATGATCTCGCCTGTCTCCATAGTTGTTGTATATTTTCATGGACCTCTAACAACTTGGAAATGATATCTTCATGTTGCACTTCTGCAACTCAGAACACTTCTTTACCTTGGTCTTGGACTTTTTTTATGACTATCTCTACATCATCCTCTATTAGGGTGATGTCTGCATCCTTCGTCTCATACTTTATTTTCTTGCACAGGATTCCTTGTTTTCTGTGAGGGTTTCACCCCACTTGGTGTTCCTTTGGCTCTTTCTTTTGTTGTCTATTTCGTCTCCTTTTTCCTAGTCTATTGATGGCTTCCTTTCCTTGCTATAGTGGGTGTTTTCCTCGATCATTTCGATACTGTGATGCTCCCACTTGGTTGGGTTCACATTGTGGTTGTTATGGTATTGTCAGCCAGGCTACTTATTCAAGTTGATGAGCTTGCTTCATTCGTATCCTTGGGCTTGAAGGATTGCATCGTGCCTATCATCATGGCTAGTTTTTCTACTAGTAACCACCACTACGCAAGCCAAAATTTGATAATCGATTTGACTTCCTCTTTGGTGATGCAGTACTATATATCAACCATGCCTTCTTAGGATCCCTTGCATCTTGGATCCATACATGATTCCATGATGCCTTGAATTTGGCTATCCCCTCTATCTCCTACGCTACCTCCATTAGTATGAGCCACACATTCATTGTGTTATTTTATATGTATTCTAAAAACATGATGAATAATGAATTATTGGCCTGCTGCATATTATTATCCTTAGCCTACCAGAGGGACTCATATATGGTCGCATAACACTTTCCCATTATGTCTAGGAATTTCAGGAATTTGGGCTCCTTCCACCCTGCCAATGCTACTAATATGATTAACCAAGAATAATGGAACTCGGTTCCATTATCCTACACATCGTGACAGTCTATTAGAAACTGTTTCATAAGGTGCAATGCCCACCTGAACATAACTCCCTTAGCACACTGCGCTTCCACTACAATAATGCCTATTGGCACTTCCTCTCTGTGACATTTCCTCAACAATTTACATGCCAACAGTTTGATGGCGAGCCTTGTCGCATTGTCATTAATTTCTTTGATAAAAAGTCCTATGTTTCCCTGAGTAGTGTCGAACTATGCTTTAACTTGTTCTTCCAATTATTTATTTCATTCCTTGTTCTCTAAGTATTCTTTAGGCCATGCACCGACTATGGGAAGTCATGTGATTTTGGTAATCAATTCCACATCAATCTGCACTGGTCTCTCCATCCATAATATTCCTCCATGGACGTGGGTGACTAACTATTTTACACATAGGTTGACATTCTTACCACACCCAAAATGTGGTACTATGTCTAGCAGATTCATAATGCCTGAATTCTAGAGCCCATTGATCCATTGCGCAAGCTCTAGTATAGGTTTGTCAAGGAGTCCAATTTCCCATGTTTTTATCAAGTAATTTTTCTTGGCCAACTATGGAAACTTGGCCGTATCGCACACATCATGGTTAGCATACCTCAACTTAGGTACCTTCCCAAGAATTTCATCAATAGTGATGACTGCGTCTGGGAGAAAAGGGAGGGTAATCTCCATGGAGTCTGGTGTTTTCATTTTCTATCCCACAGCAGATGTGTCTGCCTCTACAACATTTGCATATTCTTCCTCCCTATCATACTTTGATCGATCAACGATGTCTTCGACCAACACTTCCTCTTATTCCTGGGACTTTCATGATCCAATCATTTCATTGGGTTTTGCAGATGTCTCGGGGTTAGGGTTCGAAGCACCGTTCTGGGCCTCAGAATCTCTCATTGTCGCGTTGTGGGAATCTCTTCCTCGACCTGAATCAGGATAATATATTATGGGTCTGAGGTGGTAACATCCTTCAGATCAACCACATTCTCCAGTTGCTACATTCTCTCCTTTCACCTTTGGCCTTGTCGAGTAATCTAGAAATATTGTCCTGGCACATCGAACTTCAATGGAGTCATCATCTTCTCCAAGTCGTAAAAAAAAATTCTCTTTCGTAAACTGATAACTAGGGCACGTATTATTTTTCTCACTTTGGGCTCAAAAATCGCTAAGTGTTGAATTATTGTGTTATTTTCACCTTTTATATACCCAATCATTTTCATGTTTCACTTTATGCATGCATTTGCATCGATTTCAATTTTTACTACCCGTTGTCTTCTGATGTTTGTCACGGTAATTACTGTGCACAACTTTTTCCATTATTTTTGTATTTTCTTTATTTTCTATTTTTGTATTACTTTTTCCATATTTTTCTCCTTTTTATTTTCTTTTTATCATTTTTTTGTCCTACTATAGTACACTATGTACATGGTTTCTTACTGCACTGTAAATTTTAAGTGTTAGGAGGTTGATTGTCCCTATACAACTTCAGTTGACTCCTGTTAATCATTCCTTTCTGTTCTATTCCTGCCAAATCATTTAGCTATAAAAATCCCCCATCTGTGATAGTATTTACTTCATAGGGCCCTATCCAATGCATTATAAACTTACCAGGATGTTGAAAAATTTTATTGTTATAGAGTAAGACTAGGTATCCTTACTTGAAACTCTTCCTCTTGATATGTATGTGATGCTAGGATTTGTCTCTTGCTTTCTGTAATTCTTGGTGAGATCCTTCCATAATATTATCCTCTTACATCTTAATTATTTATTTTAACCTCTCCTTTACTGTGCCTCTTTCTATCGTGTTGGTAATTAATGCTATGCACAGACTGGGTACCATAAATTCTAATGTCACCACTACTTCCTAACCATACACCAATATGAATGGTGTTTGTCCTGTCAACTTCTTACATGTATTCTTGTATTCCCATAGTACTACTGGTATTTGCAAGTCCCAATCATCCCTATTGACATTACAAATATTTGTCTAAGCATTCTCCAAGATCTTATTGAAGGATTATACTGTTCCATTATCCAAAGGATAGTACGATGTACTATTATGGTGATAGAATTCAAACTCCTCAGTCATGGCCCTAATAATATTGTTGATAAAGTGAGTACCTTGGTCACTCATAAAAATTCTTGGACATCCAAATCTAGTGATCACTTTCTCAAACAAGAAGCATATTGTTGTCTCTGCACTACAGTCTTTGACTAGTGTTGCTTCTACCCATCTTGTTAAGTATTTTATCATAGTAATGATATATCTATCTCTTGACCTTATCAATGGTGGATTGATTGGTCCAACAAAGTCTATTTACCATTTTTCAAATACCTGCAAAGTTACTTGTGGTATTATGGGAATCTCATCCCTTTTGTTGGGTTTTCCCACCCTCTAACAAACATCACATGTCTAGAAATATTCCTTGGCATCTCTATGAATTTTTTTCCACCATAATCCCACGCACAATAATTTATGTGTGGTATCTTTTCCTACATGATATCCTCCATCTATTCCTTCATGAGATTCTGTCAAAATTATAGGCCTTTCATGCTCTAGTACACACCTTCTCAAAATGTTGTTTGCACCCATTTTCTATAAGTGTCCTGCAATCAGTTGATAGTCTACAACTCGGAATACCAGGTTTTTATTCTGTACAATGATAAATTCTTGTGGCACAATCCTTGTACTTAAGTATTCAATTATATCAAAAAAGTAATCATCACCTACTTGTACTGAAAACAACTGCGCATTAGGGAAGTTCTCTTCCATGTTGGTAGTTTCCTCTCCATTAGTGACCCTTGACAAGTGATTAGTTCCTGCATTCATCTTCCCTAGTTTAACTATCACTTCAAAATCGAATTCTTGGAATAAAAACAACCATCTAGAGATCCTCCCCCCCAACACTGGCTTGTTGACTAAATATTTTAGGGCAAAATGATCTATGAACATATTAAAGTTCTTACGCAATAAGTAGTTTATGAACTTCTGAAGTGCATATACCATAGTTAGGCCTTCTCTTTATGTGGTGTTGTAATTATGCTTTGATTCTGCCAATTTTCTTCTTCCAAAGGCTATAGGATGGTCTAAATCCCTTGCTCCTAGCTTTTCCAGAATTGATCCAAGTGCAATGGTTGATGCATCTACATGCACATGAAATGTCTTTTCCCAATCCGGGAATACTAGGACAGGTGTTGTGACCATATTTTATTTTAAGGTGTCCAAACCTTCTTGATAGTCCTCATTCCACTGAAATCTTATATCCTTGTTTAACAGTTTTTCCATTGGCACAATAATCTATGCATACCCTTTTATAAATTTCCTGTAATAGCTTGTATGTCCTAGTGTTTCTCTCAACTGGCGCACTAATTTTGGTGGTGGTAAGTTGAAAATGACTGCAATCTTAGTAGGATCCACTAGTAAACCTTGTTTATATAATATATTTCCCAATTGTATTCCAAATGATGTCCCAAAAATGCACTTCTTGATATTCAATGATATTTGACATTACTGGCATCTTTCCAACATGAGCCTTAATACTTCCACATGATATTTTAGCAGACTATATACAGTCTACTCATCCAGATATACTTCTAAAAACTTATGTATGAATTCCTTAAAAGAAACTATGACTACTCTTGAAAATATGGTTGGTGCATTCTTCATCCCAAATGGCATGACTGTGTACTGGTAGGATCCCCATTCTGTAGAAAAAGTAGTCTTATACCCATCCTCTGGAGCTATTTTGATCTGATGGTAACCTGAAAATCCATTTGTAAATGAATATGCTTCTTGGCCTCCCACATTATCTAATACCTCATCTGTGAAAGGGGTAAGAAAAGGGTCATGTAAGCAAGCATCATTCAATTTTCTCAAATCTACACA
Source organism: Picea glauca (assembly GCA_000966675.3). Taxonomy (NCBI): domain Eukaryota; kingdom Viridiplantae; phylum Streptophyta; class Pinopsida; order Pinales; family Pinaceae; genus Picea; species Picea glauca. The sequence goes on from JZKD02S0349212.1 coordinate 135,133, forward strand.
AATCCTTATCCCCCCTTGTTTCTTTTCTTTGACTATGATAGGACTTATCCATTGATATTCCTCTACTAGTTCTATGATACCAAATTCTTACATTTTTTCGATTTATGCCTTTACTTTATGCTTATATACTGGATTCAGTTTGTAAGGTCTCTACTTGACAGGTATTGCCTCAGGTTTGAGAGATATTTTCATCTCTCCTAGCTTTCCTGCTATGCCTTTCATCTCTATAAAGGTCATTGGGAACATGTCACTATATTCGTGTAGTAACTCTATTATTCTTTCTACTATTTTTTCATCCTAATAGTCTCCAATACTTTCCATTTAAGATTGTCAGTTGTTCCAATGTTGACTTTCTTCACCTTGATAGGTGTAGAAAATACTTCTAACTCCAAATATGGACCTTCCACCTCGATTTCTCCTTCAATTTATGTAATCTAAATATTGCATGGGTCATCTTCATCTAGTGCTTCCTCTTCCACATGATAGCATGACAGTAGTTCTTTGATTGTCTGTATGTTCTGTTGTTGGTACTATGTCATGATTTCAACCTCTGTTTCATCAATAAATATTACACCGTTTCCCTGCCTCAATATTGAATCAATTTTGGGGTTCTCATGTTCAAATGAGAAAGTTACTACAAAGTTCTACTGTAAGGTTTTCCATTCTATAGTACCTCTACGCATCTCCTGTTCTACATACCAATTCTCTAGAATTCCCTCCAATTTATGGATGAAATGATGAGACCATTCCTATGGTGGTGTCATTCTCCATTGTGTTTTTCACTTCTCCAAGTGTTCTACTCGTGTTCCTTGCCCATCATACCTCTTCATTTTATTCCTCCCATGTTCTGCACTGAATCTGATGCACAGTAATTGCTTACATTGGTATCGGTACTGAATTGTTTCTTTGTGTGCACCCCACCATATTGTAGGTGTATCCTTGAGTGCAATATATAGGGCCAAGAGCCTTTGATTCTCTAATACTTCCTCTTCATATTTGGTCAAAACTTCCTCTAGGTCATTTACCCCATGAAAATTGGGAGGTTCTCTTATCTCTATACGAACCCATCTTACTACATGGTCTATTCTTGCTCACCTTCTTGTGGAAACTTCATGTAATCTCCATTGCCAATTCTCCAGACCTATATCTGACTCATAAGCACTCTATGTGATGCTTCTCTAGCTGAGTACCCCATTTGAAGTTTGATTAACATAATATTCTTCTCACATCGTATTTCTATACAACTGGTTTATTTCCTCCAGATATAAATAAGTGGGTTCTACAAAGCTTTATCCTTCTGAAGGGTCTAATGGTGTAATGAATCTATATTCACTTGATTCAAATGTAACTTTCCTTTTCTTCAAGTTGATTATGGCTTGGTTATCAAATGCCCAATCCAATACAAGAATTCTTGGATAAGGTGTTGTGCCATCTACTATATCTATTACTTCAAAGTTTGCCTTAGTGCGCACTCCATCAAAATCTATTGTCGCACCTTTAATCCTTTCAATTAGTAGAACTTTGTGTTGATTAGATAATTTCAATTAGACAGATGAATAGCCTAGTGTGGGTTCTCCCATACACTGTCATGTCTTCTTGGGTAACACATTTACTTCAGAGCCTAAGTCTAGTACAATATCCCCCATATTGAAATCTCCAATGTTGGAATTCAATCTGAATTCTCTACTTGTTCTCCTTCTTGTATGGAGGTGATTCATTGTTTTCTACTCTAACTTCTCTACTCCCTATGTGCTACATATTTCTAACATATTTTTCAAAAATTTAATAGATGATGGATCATTCAATATCTTAACACAGGATTGCAGAAACGTCTTTATGGTACTTGCTTTCTCTAAAGGTTTTGCTTCACTGGTGTGGTCCATTGATGAAGGCATCTTGTACATTAGTACATTCTGAGTATGTTGCACAACTGATGTTGACGCAATGTTCTTCTTGAGAAACTCCTATATGGATTCCTTGAATGTCTCCTTTTCTTTTCGTGTATCAAATTCCTTCTATGGTTAAATATTTTTCTTCACCCATTGGTGTTGCATTGGGTCTTGTATTACTATGTCATCTTCTATCTTAGCTCCTCCTCGCATGACTATGTTGATGTTTCTTCTATCATCCCTGGCTTCTATAGAAATCCACTGGACATTTTGGTAGTTTTGGTTTCTCTTATTTTGTATCTTCCCCAATAATGTCGGACAGTCTTTTGTATCATGGTCTGTTGTGTGACAATACATATATGTTGATGGTGGAAGTGGAAATTCCCTTGCATAATGTCCTGGCTGTTGGAAGTTATGGAACACTACTGGAACTATGCCTCTTCCAAATCCTCCTCTACCTTGTCCTACACCTCTGTATCCAACTTGATATCCTCGTGGTGCATTGTACTGAGGTACCTGATTATACTGCGTGGGGTTATATTGTGGCTATGCATTGTTGTATTATGATTGCACAGTGTTATATGGAGGTGGTACCTAGTTTAACTGAGGTGCATCTTGCCCTGTCATCATTTCTGCTTGCACCCTATAGGTATCTGAAGTTCTTTCCCTCATTAGCTCCATCGTCCTACACTCTTTATCATCACGACCCACTGATTTTCAAAAATTTCAATATAAACTCTTGGGTACTATCTGATACTTCTGCATCATTGGAAAATTATATGGATCATGCCCATGCATCTTACATATCTTGCACCATGCTCCTCCTATTGGAAAATGGTTTGGTTCTCTTGTTTCCATGTACTGCGCAAAATTTGGACATTCATTCTTATGGTGTCTTTATGTCCTGCATGTGGTACACCAAACAACTTCTCTTTTCTCTTTTCCCTTATTCTAGTTAAGCTAAAATGTTAAGTTCTTCAAATCCTCCTTCAACTCCTCAATTGATCGATCTATCTTCTTATATTGGTTATATTCCAATTGTAAGGTTGTCTATTGAGCCTCTTCCTGAGTTTGGAACTTATGTTGTCTCAATGGGTATTTCAAATGTGGTAGTGGTGCATTCACAAAGATATGTCTATGTTTCATGTCAATCATGACATACTTCAACTTTCCTTTGAGACCCTTAAAGCTCCGATCAATCTCCCAAATATAATCACCTGGTTTCTTCCCGAATTCTATCATCTCATTCATGTACTGATCTTCTGAGATAGGCTTCTAAAATTAATTTATCATTAGTTTCTTGAAATCTACAATAGTCTGTGTTACTCTTGGTGGACTATTTATAGCTAGCCTCATGTACCAATCCAGTGTGCAATCTCTTAGAATGATAGTTAAATGAAAAATTTTTGTATCCTCATCTGTGATCTTCTTTTCTTCCCAGATTTTCTCCCATATGAACAAATGCTTTTCAGGGTCCTCAAATGTATCTCCCCAAAATTATGGTAACCTGATCGTGGGATTGTGTCCAACCATTTTGAATTGCGTTGAATTACTACCTCCATGAAGTGTAGATATTTGAATGCTAATTCCTGAAGTGGATCCTCCAATTTCTTCTCCTTGTTTATATGCATTTCCTGTTTTCTTTCTTCCACTAAAATTTGGTTGTCTAAATGGTGGTGTTCTTTCTGGTGTACTAGTCACACATGGAGTTATGGATTCCACACTGACGTTGATCTGGATTGGAGTTATACCTTTTGTTCCTACCTTTGGACCTCCTATCCTCCTTTGATATGTTTCATGTAGGATTTCCTCAATCTGAACCATATCCTGGAGATCCTCTACCTCTTCGTCATCACTTTCCAAGCCCTCTCTATCAACTATGGCTCTCTTCTTATTATTCATCTTATATTGTTAAGGTGCTCCACTACGAGTCTTTCTAGTTGTTTCCATTATCTTCTTTATATGATATTCCTCCATCATGATCGGTTCCATGGTCTCCTTCTTATTTCCCTCATCCATTTCATCCTCCATTTCTCCGCCTCTTGTCAGGGCTTCCCTCCTTCCCCCATGCACGCAGGGAAGTTTAGATGCTTGATCCCATAGTCATCACACCATTGTTATACAAAAAATCTTGATTGACATATAAAACGATCTGATATACCTACCTCTAGGTCCTTTTATAAAATCCTTCTTTGCTGCATTGTCTGACTTCGCAGTATCTATTGCAAATTCAATGATAAATCCTGCGACAATACTGTCTAGCCAGAAATCTATTGCGCGCATAAATTTATTGTTAACTTGTTGTAAGTGTGCAATATCCACATGATTCCACTCAAGCTGTCTGATTTGATTTGTAGGGTGGTTTTATTTTAACCTCAATAGCCACTCCTGAAACACATGTGAGAAATTGCAAAAAATACCTCATGCAAGTCTCTAAACACATATTTATCCAGATATTTGCGTGGTGTTATTTAGGGTTTCTGTTATCCTTCTGTGAAAACTCAAGTTTCTTTGTTTTCAACCATCTTTTGATCTCTGCCTTCGTTGGATTCCACAGTTTGAGCATTCCTTTTTATACCTTCATTTTCCACATGCTTCTTCTACGGATCCTGTCCACTCAATCCCATGCAGTTCCAACCAGAAACATAACCATTTGTTGGTTATTAATATCTCTCTCTATCTAATTGGGCTGACTTAGATTCATATCTGAACACATTTCCAACAAAACCCTCTAAAACTATCATCCCTCCTCGTAAACCAGAAGGCAACACAACACACAGAGTGCACTGCACAGTCTCACCCGATATAGTTATATGGGTGACTGCAAAGCTCAAGCGCTTGCAGTCTAGGAAGGAGTGGGGATCTGGGATTTACTTGATCTTATTTAGAACTTGATCTTATTTAGAACTTGATCTGATTATTCTCTCTATTATTCCTAAGATTCATTCATATCTCAAGCCTATGCATGCATTCTAATAGATCTAACAGAACCATTCAATCATCCATTCATAATCTAGCTACTGAAAAAAGGAAAATATACAATACACAACACACATAACACAGGTTTTACCATGGTTCACCCCCTCCTGGGATATGTCCACAAAGATCTAGCTTCTTAGGCTCTTTTATTAGGTTTGCTGCAAAATATGGTGTTGCACACACTATATCTATGATCATACAATCATGAAAAAGGTTCCACAACCTCTGTGAGGCAGACTAGATCACACCAGGCTCCTCAGCCTATGACCTAACCCTCAATATATAACCTACTTGACTCTTATACATCTCAACATCTTACAAAAATGTATCATAACTTATGTTGGTATCTTTTCAACAACTCAAAACCGGAGCAACTTTGAACAAAATCCAACCTAGACCTCCTAGTCTCTTATTTATACTATTTTACCAGCTTATTAGCCATTACAATATCTTACCAAAAACCTAACCCTAACATGGTTAGTTTTTCCTTCCTGTGCACCTTGCATGCTTTCCTCCTTTGCATGCGACTTTCCCTCACATGTGCTACTTTTCCTGCCGGTTGTTCTTCTAAAAAATTGGGTTTTACCTTCCAAAAATAAACCTTACCTAAAAATAGGCATGCGCCCAACAATGATATGATATTCAAAGCTTTGAACAATATTATTTCATTGAAAAAGGATCAATCCGTCCAAGGTGTATTTTTTTTGGAATGCTCTGATGATAATATTTTGGATTCGATCTTCTTTATTGTTGAATTTGAGGCACATATATCTTCAAAATCTTTTATATGTAAGTATGTAGTTAAGTCTTGTTAGGTACCTTCAAATATGGGTACATTGATTTTAGAATGATACAACTTATGTGATTTGGGCGTCGATATGGTAGTCTTATAAGATGATCCTTATTAATCTTTTCATTGTTTACTTGAGTCAACATGCTAATATGTGATATTTTCATAGTTACTGGTGTGTAAATGAATTTATCAATGATCAATGGAACGTCAATCATCACTTCATCTATATATGTTGACTTATCATCGAGATGTTCCTTCAACTCATTTTATGGATGTTGTTTCATTGATAAAGATTCATCGGTAATGAAACTTTGATTTTTAGTTATGATCCCTTCTATTGAGGTCGTTTTATATATAGTTTCAACTTCTGGAAACTTTCTTGATCCACTTGCATTCATGAACATATCTTTGTTTACTTTCAATATTTGTATATCCTTACTTATTAATTTTTTTACTTCCATAAGAAAGATTTGACTATGATTCTTCAAATTGTTAATTTCCTTGTCTTTATTTGACAATATTTTGTCAATTTCTCTCTTGGATTCTTGCTTGCAAACTCTAGCAATAATTTGTCAGCATAATGATGCTCCAAATATTGATGATTTTTCTTCTCTACCCTTTGGAATCCTTTTATACTCCAAAAATGTGGTTGGATTAGTTATCCACATACAATAGGGGATCAAAAACCAAAGGAATATTTTGATGCAAGGAATGGAAAGTCCTCTCTCAATCATTTTTTAATCTCACTAACCTACTATGAGATAGGTAGGAATGTTACCCTAGGTTTATAGCCTATGAAAAATTATCAATCAACCCTCAAGAAATATGTTCTTGAGCATGATTTTATTATCAAGTTGTATGATTTTTCTAAAAATATAAAAACAATTTTTTTATGTGTGAACGTTTATAAATTTAAAATGAACAAAATAAATAAAACATGCAATATGAAAATTAGTAAGACAAGTCTCAATTGAGAATAAACCAGATTTTTATTAATGATAACTTTTATGAGTTACAACCAAATGCTTCTTTTCAAACCCCTACGAGGGTAAGGACCGAAATCAGAGTTAGAAGTCTAGGATGGAATTTTAACAATCATACAAAGAAAACTGGTGTCTAAAAGAAAATGACCAAGACTGAAATGTATTGGATCAACCAAGCCACAAGCTCATCAAATCTTGACTCTACAAAATAGTCTTAATCAAAACTGAAAATTAAATCATAAATCCTAATGAGACTAAACAAACTTCCAAGAAAAATGAATGACCTTCTAAAGAATGTAAAATGTCTATGACTCTTAGTCCTTTCTTGTTTTCAACCTTTAGAATGATCATGCTATCAACAAGAGGGTTTATCTCTCAGAACTCAGAAAATGAAAGAATGAAATTCATAAATCTTAATATGAAACAAGAGAAAACCTTATGAGGAGTATTTCTCTCTAATTCCTCATGACTTCCTTTTCCTTTTGTTCTTCCTTTTATTCTCTAAAAGGTAGTTCTCCAAGTAGTTGAACTACTTTTAGTTATTTAAGTTAAACAACTTTAGTTAATAAATAGGACAAGTAAATTATGTTAAGGATAATTAATAAATAATATACTAACTAAATAGGTGGGGTCCCCCTCTATTATGCACCATGTACTTCAATAATAAATTATAGATTTTCCTCGTCACTCCACAATATCATCAAATATAAAAATCAACACCATATAGCATACCAAAAACATGCATCAAAATTACCATGACATATATTACTTGTATCTCCCATAAATTAACATGATATTTTAAAGTTTCAAAAATAAATATCATGGTTCTACCATCTGTCCAAAATAGTGTCATAATAAACAAAATCATAATAACCCAGGGAATTTCTTTTTGAAAAATTCTTCCCTTTCCCTAACAAAGTCCTCATACCGAGACTTTGTGTCTTCCAGCTAGGCTACTTCTGGATGCAAATCACTCAAACTTCTCTTACCATTAATGCTTGCTAATTTAATATTGAAGTGATCAGAGGAAGAGGACTCGACCATGCTGGTAGATTTAATTGGCCACTTGCCTTTGTCAACTTGAGAGACACAAGGAGTGTTTTTGTGATATTTTGGAGGAGGAGGAGGATGAACAGATGTGTTTGTACCAAAAGTATGGACTATTAGTGTTGGGTGAGTCGAAGGAGAAGAAAATATGCATTAGTCACAATAGTATGAGATGGAGGAGGATGGGGGTCAATGGGCCATTGATTGGCACTAGAAGTAGGATTGGCAGGTATTCCACCTCATCCATCATTATGAGGTTGCGTAGGGGACTCATGAACATTGGCAATACTAGGGTAAGGCTACAATATGATATTAGGAGGTACTTAGGGTTGATGCAAGGCATGTTTTACACCAATATTTAAGTGCCCAGTTTGGATCAACTGCTAAAATTCATCAAAATCAACATCAAAGTCAATAGAGAACCTTAATTTCTTATGATCCCTAGTTTTCCAAAATGTTTTAGGAAATCTACCTCTTCTTCCTTTGTTTCTCCCTCAGCTACATCATAGTCAAATTAGTACATGAAGTATAAGACACGGTAAAATTAAACATATAATAAAATTTATCATCATGATTAATTTGGATATGAGAATAAAAAATCATGCAACATAAAAGGGATATGAATGAAAAAAGTGAAACAAGGATATAAGTACAGCACTTAAATCATTCATCCAACAACATATTTGTTTGAAATCCATACATGTAGACCATTACTTTCATACATAAAATTACAAGGAGATTGTCCAAACTTTTAACTTCAAATTTTGTATGCATGTATCCTCATGAAACTTAATTAGTCTATAAATTTCTCCAATTCAATAATTTATATATGATGTAATAATTGTTTTTCATTTAATTAATAATGTTGGTCATACATCCACACTGTATTTCTTTCATACTCATTTAATATTAATTATATAGATAGGGTAAAAATGGAAACATGAATTTAGTTTAACGAGATTTGAGGGAAATACCTTGTGTAACGTGAAGATAATGAGGGCTAATGAGTATATATAACAGTCCATATGAATTTCATCATTTTCCTTTTATGCCAATAAAATATAAGTCAATGTATATATAAACATGAAAAACATATCCATTTAAACCAACAATATGCATGAGCCCTTTAATGTACTTACCTTTCCAAGACATACAAAGTATATCTTCACTACTGAATCCATGTTATTCCATGCTTAGAATGAAGCTATAATCAAAATAAAATTATAGACTGATGCCCAGAAAATTTCAAGACATTAGGAGTCCCAAAATATAATGATATCCCATTTTAATTACTTCAACTATTAAAATTTGTGCCAAAATAATCAACCAATCAACATTGCCAACCAATAATCAAAATGGAATGAACTATACCATCATTGCATGCACGCATAGCTTGACCAAACCAAGTCGGGCCTGGAGAATATTCCAACCAAAAACCATAATGGATTGGAGAAATGGAGGGAAAACATATCTCAAATGAAATGACATCATGAGTTCGAATCTAAAAGACCAGAGTTAAAACTTGTAGATACGATTACGTGTTTGTAACATATGTTTTCAAAAAATTATATTTAGACTCAGTTCAAATAAATTCAAATTCAAAGTGAAGCCCAATATTCCTTTTAAGATCCCAATTCCAATCGAAGAGAAGAGTTGGCTAATATACATAAGAAACCCTTCATTCACAGCTAGTATATAAAATGCCAAACGAATTGAGTTTCAAACAAAAAGGGTATGACAGTATATGATACTATTGACCCAGGTTCATGCTCATATGGATCGATACAAGGTTAGAGTTCAAACCTGTCAACCTTTAAAACTAATACATTCAAGAGCAAGGAAAACATTTTCAAATTTGAATGTATGCATCGTTTTATAAATCCAAACCAATACATGAATCTAGGCTTTACTAGTCACAACCCACGTTGAACACTTCGAAATACATAACATTATATCATGACAACCACTCAGGTGGAACCCAAGAGAATTGTTGGGCCCTTCGTTTTTGAAGAGGACCTAATTTTGGGGAAAGGTCAAAGTTTTACGAGAAAGCACTGTTGAAATTACTAAGACAACTGAGAGGGGGGGGTGAATTAGTTGTTACTGTGCTTAAACAATAATAAATCTATTAAACCATTCTTAAATTTTCTTCAAGTGACCATCAATATTATACAACATATAGACGATATAAATAATGAGCATCAGTCACACATAAGATATACAATGAGATATTTTTTCATGAGGAAACCCATAAAGGGAGAAAACCTCTTCTTCTTCAAAATGATAGACAGTCTTTTAAGTTCTGTACATCATCTATAATTGAGCACCAACTCAATGTGAGGCTGCTACCTCTATTTTACAAGCTCCAACTTGTTTGAGAGCACCAACTCTCTAGTTTCTCTAGCACCCACTAGAAGGAAGAACCAACTCCCTTAATGTTCCATCACCAACTGGATGGAAGCACCAACTTCCAGTTACACAGGCTCCAACCTGTATAACAGAGAACACGTGTTCTCCCTTGCACCACCCTGCCACCCTGGTTTCTTTGGCTACAACCAGATGGAAGCTAGAACTCCCTGTGTTCAAGCTCCCACTTGAACCTCTGAGGAAAACAGTCCTCCCTAGACCCTCCCAACCACCCTGGAATATAAATGAATAATTAAACAACCAACTACACAGATAAATTGATTCTTACCACTTCTTCTATGTTTTGTAAATCTGGTCTTCTTCTAACTGTTCTACAATTCTTCTCTTCCTTTGTCTATTCTGCAATTCTACTTTGCTTCAACTTATTCTATCATTCTTCTCTGATTCAAGTATTTTCCTCATCTGTTACTCTTCTCTGAGTTTTATCTCACACTGCACATATTTTAAGTCTCACACTGTGCATCCTATGATTTTCCCTTTATTACAGTTTAATTCATTTTTCATCCATAACAACCAACCATGCACAGTCTGTATCTTTTTCTTTTATGCACCACACCCACAACAGTTACACTTCGCATCTTCTTAGGCAAAAGAAAACCATCTAAGAAACTGAAACACCAACTGATCAAGAATCATGACTCAGTTTAGCTAACAAATTTGTAACTGATAAATTAAATATGAGATGGAATAGTAGCCCTCTGATCATATTCAAACTCACTTGAACCATTGGATTAAGAATAAAGAATCTTGTGCTTATTTCGCCATTTCGTAATTTGGCATTTTGGGATCCCTGTGGTGAAGCTTAGAACCTCTAGCTTCTTCCTCCATCTTCCATCAATGTGCCCAATGGCTGTGACCACACGCTTATGCATAAAGCACTTTCGCGATTTCGCATTTCGTGAATCTGGAGATGAGGCATTTCGACTCTCCAAGTCGCGATCCCTGAAACTCTAAAATGGAGCTTATCTGAACTGACTCCTTCCCTTCTTGTGACCACCAACGGTGACCATAGGATGTGCCAAAAAGGTGCTTCATATTTCACAAGTTTCCACACCATGCTTCGTTGACTCCAAGTCAGCAAAATTCCAATCGCTTGCCACTTTTCCTATGATTCGATGGTTCAGATATGATCTTGATTCAACAGCTCAGATCATATCGCAATTTCAACGTTCTTGTGGTTATGTTTCTTGCCTCTCCAAGTCACGATTCACGAAACTCCGAAATGGAGTCGGATCAACGGTCCAAAACACACCTTGATCTAATGGCTACGATTAAATCATGATTTTGTATATCACGATTTCGATGGTTATGTTTCTTGCCTCTCCAAGTCACAACAGGCGAAGCTCCGAAATGGAGCTTAGATCAACGGTCCACGTTCTTGGTGATCCGATGGTCCTGATATTTTCACGATCTCTCATCTCGTTGTTCCTTAGATGGAGCTTCTCGTCACTCCAAGTTGCAATAGGCGAGACTCCAAGATGGAGCTAGATCAACGGTCCAGAACAAACCTCGATCTAACGGCTAAGATAGTTTCGCAATTTCGCATATAGCGAATTCGAGAGGTTAGGGAACCCCGTTCCTTTGACTTTCCAGTCAGTGACATGATGATCTTTCACCACGTGTCTTTCCTAAAGATGGACGGCCCTCCTTCTTTCGGGATTTTGTGAGCCCGCTTCTCCTTGCACTTTAATGAATGTGCAGGTTCTCCCTGATCCAACGATGGTAAAAAATTATGCTCAGATCTGACGCCTGAGATCTGTCCTCCTCTTCTACGCGTTCTTCTTTTCTACAATCAGATCTGATGGCCCTCCTTCTTTTGAGAATTAAAATGGGATCCAACGATCAGAAATGTTGCTTCTCCTCCCGAGCTTACTTTGTTCGTCTTACTCTGATTTTTCCATCGATGATCTACCAACAATCCTCTACACTATCTCTTCTAAGCTTATTCGAATCTTCTCTATAGCATCTTCTCATAATGCCCATCTATTACATACTTTCTATACTCATGCCATCTTCATTGTTGTACTTGCCATCAATGACAAGCAAACAAGCATGCACTGTCTGTTAAATATTTGCCAACAAGAACAATAGCATAGAAGAAGATTAGAACCAATGAAGAAAAACTCAATTAAGTGGAAAGTTAACTACCAACGAGCTAGCAATGAAAACAGATCATACGCCAGCTAGAGGAGTAATCAGAAAGGTCCAGAAGCTATGAATGCAGGAAAATAAAAAGAAGGAAAGTAACGGAAGAGGAATCAAGAAAGCATAACAACGGAATCAAGAAGAGGCCAAGAAAATTATATAAATTGGGAAATATGTAATGGGAAAGGATTTCCTAGTTGTCAAGATGATGATTTGTTTTGATGTATTTCCATAGTATGCATTTTTAGATTTTTGTTGCTAGAATCATTGTTGTTCTTTCTTTATCACCAAGTTATCGCCATTGTTATTGATTGAGTCTAGTGCGATAAGTTGTCGTAATGATTTGTGGGAACAATTGTATATGGGAAAAAGGAATGCACTACATAAGATATGTTCTGACCCTTGTACTCATGGGAATGTAAAATCTAAGAAACTATAATTCAAGAGATCTTTTGGTCCCTAAAAATTTTCTTTGGTTATCATTTGTGTGACTCTGTAGTTTTTGTTTTGCACAATTAATCTTGTACATTGTATTTGATATTTAGTATTTATTTCCAAGTGTTTCCTCATGTATGGATTTACCTTCATGATGCACAACATAGTTAGTTGATACATATATTGGTTTAGACTTCCAATGCCATAATATTTTCACATTCAATTATGAATTTGGAGTGTGTTGTGTCAGAACTGATGATGCATCCTCATTGACTCACTTAATCACACACAAGTATCAGTTTCACTTCAGGTGAGACCTCATTCCCTTGCAGAAGGTTGAATATGCCAACACTACTAGACTACAACAATACTACAACAATACCTTTATTGGTAACCTCTGTGAACCCTGGTCTCCAATTTTTCACCAACAAATGGTTCTATTACCGAGACCTGAAGCTTTCAAGTGAGTTTTGAGAGGATATTGCATCACATATTTAAGTCTAACATTGAGAATTGGTGGGAAAGAAGGTGTAATGAATTTATTCGACAAGAATTTGAGTTTCGACACAAAAGTGGGAGGGTTGTGAAGAGTATTGTCTTTTACTCAGAACCAGCAAGTGACTAGTTCGAGAGCTTCTGGATTCAATTCTCGGAAGAGGTATTTAAACGGCTTGATCAGTTAAAAGAAGAACAATAATTTAAATATCAAGTCAAGATAATCTATAATTAGATTGTTGAGTGTTTAGCATCCCTTCACCAAATAGATCATCCAATTTCTAGGGCTATGGATTTTTAGGTACATACCACCTTGGAAGGATATATCATTTAATTTTCCGCTGAGAACCACCAATCTTTTTCAAAAGAATAATTTTTATTCAAAGAAGGAATCTAAGGAAGAATGTTGCGTGAAATCCCCCTTTGGATTAAAATTGTTCTTATGGAAGAGGGGATGTTAGATTTTCCAGTGGAGATAGAAGCGTAAACCCATGTGCCTTGCAGGGGGGAAATTCGAGGCAGGTTCATGAGCCAATAAAGAAGGTTTTTCAGGAGATGGGGGGCCGATGAGAGAAAATTGCAAGAAATTAACGAGCTCTAAAGAGGGTTGTGATTGCCAAAAAGAGGTGGTGGATTCAGATGAGAAAGGTTATGAAGAGATCTGATCCATTGCAGAATGAGATGGACTGCGATGGTAGTCGAGAGAAGGAATTATATAGGTTGCAAGAGTTTTGGAGAAGTGGAAGGATGACCAACCAATGGTTGAACAAAATATTTGGCAAGAGTAGTAAAGGGTCTGAAGGAAGCAGAAAAGAAGCCAGAACATTAGGTGAAACAGATGAAGTAGGGAGAATAGGTTTATACTCTAAAGCAGGTGGCTTAGTTGAGACCTCAGAAGGACTTAGGAGAGAATTAGATCTCATAACACCAAAAGTTACAAAATTTCACTAAGAAGTAGAAAAAATCTTGCAAGATCACGTGACCCCCCATATTAAAGAACTTTGTTCTGTTGGCCAAGAACCCAAACCCAATTTGCTTAATCCCCTAGGGACATCTACAAATTTGGTAATATTTCCAAGTAATATTTTTGTAGTTTGTTTTGCATCTAACCCTTCTAATCTAATAAGTTTAAGAAATAGTATTAATAGCAGTGTAATGAGTATTTTAGTTATTTTAGAACCAGGACCTTTAGGATTCATTTTGATAGGATCCCTAAGTTCTCCAATGGAAACTCAACATGCATAATCCCTCACTCGATACACATAATTTTGGGGTAAAGAGGATGAGGATGTCAAACAACATTGGTTTCTTTGTGAGGCCATCTAGAGGTCTCTTGGAAATCTGAATGTTAACAAACTATTTAAGTTCACTGAAATCCATTGAACCGGGGAATACTCAAGGACATATTTTAACTCTTTCTCAAGTCAAATAACGGTTCTTGGTAGAATTACGCTTACCATAGTTATAAAAACATGATCCCTCTGAGTTGCAGGAGATCAAACATAAATATGGTGAGTCTTTATGGGAGTATAACCATAGATTTAAGGATGTGATAGGGAAATTGGAAAACCCCATCAACAAGGAACACCAACGAGAATGGTTTATACATGGGTTTTTATGATTGACCCAGATACCATTAAACCAACAAAGAATAACTACATTAAGGGAAGCCTTAGAACAAGCGATGAAAATTGAACCAATGGTTGGCTATTTAGGAAGATTGTGGGTTATAAGACTGAATGAATATTCTAATATTGCACAACTACAATGCCATATTTTGGATTTAACAGAAAAGATTCAAGAATTGACCTTTGTTGATTAATAGGGTTGGTTGTCATTTATTTCAACCCTTGAAGAAAGTATGGTATAAAATTATGGTAGCACAAATGTTTGGGTAATGGACCCAAGTTTGTTTGATGAATAATGGTATGAGTTTTGATATATTTGCAGGAAATACTATTCTAGATGGATAGTACATGTCATGCCATTTCCAGTGGTATGTTTAACGTCACATAACTCCTCACAGTTAGAGAGTTATGACCATGTGAAGTTGGAGAACCCTCATGAGTCATGTAGAAGCCCCAAAAGGTCAAAGTATTCAAAGTGGTTGCAAAGAAGAAATTATTTAAATAATAAAGTTAAGTGATGAGTTTACTATAATTCAAAGTGGATACAAAAGAAATTATTTAAATAATAAAGTTAATGGAGAAATTACTAAGTGGACAACAGGGATGATTTTAAGGATGGAAATTTATTTTAAAATGTAGAAACCTTGGCGAATCTTACTAATCCTTCATATGCCAACTATAAATTATTAGCGATATTTTTGTAAAAATATTCAAATTTCTAAGGATTTTATATAGTTTTTATAAAATTTTGGCGATTTTTGAGGTAAAATAATTTTATCCTATAGAATTTGGCGAATCATTTTAAAAATAGCGAATCTCGTTTTTGGAAAAACCATGGAAAATTAGCCCATGAGAGAACCCTAAAATAAGGAAAGTGGTTTAAGATGGTTAGAAGGTAACCCCTTGAGGAAGCTACATAAAAATATAAATAAGAAGCAAGGGTCTCTCATTTAATTACACTTGAGCATATTGAATATCTACAAGTGACTGAGGTAACCAAAGGATATCTAAGGCGAATTTCAAAGGGAAGGTGAAGTAAAGAAGGCTGAAATTCAAGGGAGGATAAATTATTTTGATGATGCTTTCTAAGTAATCCAACAATTGGTATCAAAGAAGATTCCTTCAGAAAACAATTTAACCACTGGAAGGAGATGATGGATTATTTTGAGAATGGAGTACCATTGTTCAATGGTCAGAATGGTTTAAAGTATGAGATGTGGAGTGGAAGGACGAAAGTATTCTTATAGGAACATGGGTATTATATTTGGCTATCAGGCATTACATGATATGATAGTTCAAAAAGGGAAAAGACTGCAACCAAGAAGGAATTGAAGAAGAATAAAAAAATAGCAATGGATTTCATCTGGGAAGGATTACCTAATTCGGTAAGAGAAAAGGTTGGTAAATGTTCATTAGCCAAAGAAATTTGGGATAAGTTACATGATATATATTATTCACCCATCGCCAATTCATAAAATGCCAAAGAAGATGCAGGTACTGATCAAGAAGAAATATGTTCACCATGTCAAATAGAATCAGAAGATGAAGAGTACATAATCAATAGAAGTATGTTGTTTTTATTTAATTGTGAAAAATGTGGACAGCTTGAAATGGAATGCCATGAGATAGAAAAACTAATTGAAAAGGAAGACAATTATGAAGAAGAATTGATCAGTGCTTTAGATGAACTGAGAAAATAAAGAGAAGAAAACAAGTCACTCAAGAAAGAATTGATGAAACAAACGGAAAGTGTTCACATTTTTGAAGAATCCCAACATTTCATCGAGAAATTAAGAACTCAGCTAGAAGAAGCTAGAAAGACTGAAGAAAATCATGAATATCAGAAGAAGTATTTGGAAGCCAACATAGCAGCACAGAAGGAAGAATAAAAAATGAGAAAGAATATATTGACAGATCATCTTAAGGAAAGAACTAATGATCTAAACCATCTTGAGGCAGAGTTTGGTCAAGAAGAGAAAGGACTTGAAGAAGAAATAATCACATTAAAAATCCAGCTTGAAGAAGAGAAAAGAACAGAATAATTCATGAAGTCTCAGATAATGAAGAAATAAGAAGAGGTTGAGAATCTTAAAGAAGAAGTTGTCACATTGAGAAGTAAAATCGTCAAGATAAACAAGAACGTTGAAGAGACAGAAACATCAACATCAGTTATAGAGAATGAAGAGAATCACTCTAGATTGCTAGAAAATAAGAATGAAGAAAATAGAAAGAGTTATGCAGAAGTACTCAAAGGAAGGAATCATGGTCAACCAAAATCTAAGAAAACTATTGAAGATACATCTTCAAAAAGACCATCCATGTTCAAGCCACAAAGAAGCTTCAATCATGATCATGATCAGTCAAGGAAAATATTCATAAGGACTACACCACAAAGAATATCATTCACTCCTAGGTATGCAAATTTCTTTTATGGTCATTGTTTTTATTGTACTAATTTTGGACATAAGATTGCATATTGCAGGGATTATAAAAGAAATGTTCAAGCAAGAAATGCTTATGTGGCCCCACGTAAGATTAAATGTTACAAATGCCATAACTATAGACACATAGCTAGTGATTGTAGAAGCATGATCGATAATTCCATGAAAGAGAACACTGATATATGATATAATAAAGTATGGATAAGAAAACACAAATAACAAGTGAACAAAGACCAGGGCCCAGATATCACAATATTGGAAATAAAACGAGATGAAAAAAATTCTATAGAGAAAAAGAAAGATGTCAGATAAAAAAATGTTCAAGAGATTGTACTTTCAGGCATTGTAGTGAAAGATGAATCCACAGACAGAAAGAAAGAAGTCAGAGCTCAGAGAGATGATGAATCTACCAATGAATATGATGATGAATACACATCTGAGAAGGAATTTCTCTAAGCCATCCGACTTAGAGACTCCTAGGTAACATGAATATTAGAAAGGGGGAGTCTATGTGATAGTTGTGACATACCAAAGAACCATCCTTCGAGCAGCTTGTAGAGTTTGAGTAGATAGATCCAGAGCAGTGACTTAGCAGAAGTAGAGTTTGATAGTTGTAGTAGTGAAGACTTCGTGATAGTATAATAATAAATGGGTCAACATTATGGATAGTTGTGCAGTAGATTCTTAGACAATATGGATTGAGATGGATTTGTAAGAACACTTAGCAGGTTTGGATAGATATATGATAGTGGACGAGAGAATGGATTCATAGATTGGTTCAGAGAGTGGTTAAGAGATAAAGGAACATTATGGATGTTAATTACACAAGAAATGGCTCGAACAATGCTAATGGACTCCAAATTGACAGATATTTTTTGGACACATGAAGTGCATACAACAGTTCACATTCAAAACATAGTAATGCTAAAAAACAACAATGACAAAACTCCCTACGAGCTATGGAAAGGAAGACCAACAAATTTGAATCGCTTCAGAGTATTTGGAAGAAAATGCTACATCAAAAGAGAAGATGGAAGAATGGGAAATTTTTACTCTCGTGTGGACAAAGGAGTACTTGTTGGTTACTCAAGTACAAAGAAATCAAACAAGTGTTAAAATCTGAGATTGAACAAAGTTGTGGAAAGCATCAATTGTTAAGGCCTAAATAGTGGCACATTACCCCTTAATTGGGGCATATTACATTAGTAATGTTATTTTATTTATGTCGGCTTGGGTCCATTAGTTGTAATTGTACCTCCTAGTCTCCTATATATACCAATGATACATTTTCATTTGGAATCATCTTGTATTTGGAAATTTATGTGGTGTCTAAGGAGGTTGCCCCCTCGAAGAGGATTATTATCTGAAATTATTTCTTTTTCAAGGCGTTGAGTACTATTCTGAGGTTTTTCTATGCTATCTTGATATTTGGTTATAAACATTTGGTATCAAAGCTCAAGGTCTTGGGGTTTCACTGCTACATCTGAGACACCTTGTAATTTTCTCTATACTTTTTTTTTCTACAATGTTTCATAAGGAACCCCTTTGAGGATATTTAGTAGACAGATCAAGGTACATTGGGTTAAAATTTCAGCTCCTGAAGCATTATACTTTCGGAGATACAACCTATGTAAGATAGGGTTCTGGAATCATCCTGAATTTAGTTATCAACGAATTTTCTCTATGAAATGTTTTCTATAACTTTTCAAACCCTAAAAGATGAAGGGAATTCATAGAAGTTATTAAGGTATTTTTGAAAACAATTTCAGCTTCTGGTTCAACTTACATTTGTAGATACACCCTGTGGAATATAGGGTATCTAACTAGTCCTATTGACTAGTCTCAAGAAGGTGTTCTAGGTAAAACAATCATAAATTCTTCCTCGAGTATCCAAATTGAGTGAGACCAGTTGCATTGGATATTGGATAATCTATATTATTTCTGGTACAATTTGCAGAATTGTATATCAATTATTTTTTCCGGGGCACTCTATACAAGTGAGATCTCTTGGAAAGGCCAAAAATCAGAAAGTTGTGGGGAAGTTACCATAAATTCCACTTGGCACATCCAATTTTGATAAGACCTATGACATTGTAGAGAAGAAATATAAGAGAACTACAAAAAAGAAATTTTCATATCCATAAGGGCCAAAGTTTTGGAGATACAACAAAAGAAATATTGTCTAGCAGAACCACCTCAAAATCAAGGTTTTCGGTGATATTTGGCCAACATGCCACCAAATAAGGTAACTTCTACACCAAATAAGCCTCCAAACAGTCCTAATTGAACCCTTGATAAAGGTGAAGAAATGTGTAGGGACATAAATGATTTACAAAAGAAGACAATAACAAAAGATGAACTACAAGGGATGATGGATTCAACTGAAGCTAAGTTGGAGGCAATAATGGATACTAAGATGGATGGTTTAAAAAGGGAGATCATGGAAGGATTGAAAATTTTCCTAATAGAGAGTACACCTGAAAGTGAAAATGTATCCCATGAAACTCATGGTGAGGACACAAGGAAGATGAATCAAGAATGGAGAAACTCTAACCTTGGGTTGAAGACC
Source organism: Picea glauca (assembly GCA_000966675.3). Classification (NCBI taxonomy): domain Eukaryota; kingdom Viridiplantae; phylum Streptophyta; class Pinopsida; order Pinales; family Pinaceae; genus Picea; species Picea glauca. The sequence continues at coordinate 154,964 of JZKD02S0349212.1, forward strand.
AACCACTTTCCTAAGATCGATATGAGGAATTTTGATGGCAGGGACCCAATCACATAGATACTTCATATGGAGAAATTCTTTGACCTACATAATGTGCCACATACACAAAAGGTACAAATTTCTTCTTTATATTTAGAACCCAATCAATTTGTGTGGTATCGATGGCTTTTTTCTTGCAAATCACTCATCACTTGGACAATTTTCACGGAAGAAATGATAGCACACTATGAGGATACAAGGAGCAATACTTTCTTTATCCAATTGATAAATCTCAAGCAAAAGGGTTCAGTTACAGAACACATTGAGAACTTCTAAAGATTGAATATAAAGGTAAAAAATATTCCATATGAGCACTTGATTGATGTATTCATAGGAACTTTAAGGGATAACATTCAAAATGATGTTCGCCTTTGGGAACCCAAATCATTGGAGAATGCATTTAGGGTGGCAAGAATTGTTGAAATTAAAAATATGGCTATGGCTACTAGAAGGACCACTCCTAACAGCTATCGAGAGAATAATGTTCATTCTTCTAAAACACCTCAACCTACAAGGTTGACACCTCAACAATTGGAGGAAATAAAAGAAAAAGGTTTATGATTTAATTGTGACAGAAAGTACAGTAAGGGAGATAAGTGTGGTGAGAATAATTTTTTCTACATAGATTGTGAAGAGGATGAAGAACAAGAACAAGAACCATCTAAATATGAAAATGTAGAAGTGATTTCTTCTAAAGAGTTGACTCCCATGATATTGTGTAATGCATTGACTGTAATTAGCAGTCCTCAAACCCTCAAGATCAAAGGATATATCATAAAGAAAAAGGTAATAGTCCTAATTGATTATGGTAGTACTCATAATTTCATTCACTATAAATTAGCCAAAGCTCTCAATTTCTTTGTATATCCAGCACCAGAGTTTCAAGTAATGATTGCAGATGGAGGAACTATCAATTTCTCAGGAAAATTCAATAAGATCAATCTTACTGTGGGGGAATATGTAATGAATATTCCAATGATTTATATACCCATGGGTGGTGCTATTATCGTACTAGGAATCCAATGTTTACAATCATTAGGAACAATGGCCTTTAATTTTCAAGAACTTTTCATGAAATTTTCATTGGAAGGAAAATAAATTGAGTTAAGAGGTATCACAGGGAAACCCAGTAAGGTGATAAGCTCTAATGGCATGACAAAATTATTGAAAAAGGGACATCAAGGTGTAATTTCACAACTATGCTCACTATATGTTCAAACATCTAAGCCATCTATTCCCCTAGATCTCTAAGGGATCATTGATAATCATTTCAAAGTTTTTGAAGATATTCCCAAAGTTATTCCACCCACTCGAAATCACGATAATGATATTCACATAATTTCTTGGAGTGTTCATCCTAACATCAGGCTGTACAGATACCCTTATGCCCAAAAGAGTGAAATTGAGTGTATGGTTGAAGAAATGTTAGAGGTTGAAATTATTAGACCTAGCCAAATTTTTGACTCTGCGTCGATGGTAATGGTACTCAAGAAAGATTGCTCATGGCGTATGTGTTCAGATTATAGAGAGCTCAACAAGATCACTATTAAATATAAGTTTCCATTCCCGTAATTGATAAATTGTTAGATGAAATACATGGAGCAATATATTTCACAAAGTTGGATCTTCGTTCAGGGTATCATCACATTAGAATGAAGGAAGAAGATATCCCAAAAACAACATTCTAAACTCATGAAGGCCATTATGAATTTTTGTTCATGCCTTTTGGCCTTACAAATGTACCTTCCACATTCCAAGGGTTGATGAATTCCATTTTCAAGCCCTTCCTTCAAAAATTTGTGTTAGTATTTTTTGATGATATAATAATCTATAGAAAATCTTGGGAGAATCATGTGTGACATGTTGACAAGGTTCTACAACTACTAAAATAGAAACAACTATATGCCAAACCATCCAAACGTTTCTTTGAGGTGAAGGAGGTAGAGTATTTGAGTCATATTGTATCTCATGAAGGTTTCAAGGTAGACCCTAACATGATTAAGGTCATGATGGACTGGCCGGTTCCCAAAACATTGAAGAATCTTAGAGGATTTTTGGGTTTGATAGGTTACTACCACAATTTTGTTTGGAACTATGGGAGAATAGTAGCACCTTTAACGACACTAAATAAGAAGGATTCATTTTCATAGATCCAGAGGAAACTAAATATTTTGAACTTAAAGAGATGATGTGCAAAGCTCTTGTCTTGACCACACCATACTTCACAAAAACCTTTATTTTGGAATGTGATGCCTTGGGAAATGCCATTGGTGTTGTCCTAATGCAAGAAGGAAGGCCCCTAGATTTTGAAAGTTGGCCACTCAAGGGAAAGGACTTACATAAACCCATCTATGAGAAGGAAATGATGGAAATACTACATGCATTGAAAAAATGGTTCCCTTACCTAATAGATAGGAACTTCAAGGTCAAAACAAATCATGATAGTCTTAAATACTTCTTGGAACAAAGACTATCTTCAGAAGAACAAAAAAAATGAGTGACCAAGATATTGGGTTATGATTTTGAAATCATCTACAAAAAAGGGAAGAAAAATGGTGTGGCAGATGCACTCTCAAGAAAGGATGAAGATGTTGAGGCCTTTTTCTGTGCTATCTCGATCATCCAACCTGATTGGATAATAGAAGCGAGGGATGAATGGAAGAATGATGAAAACGCATGGACTTTCATTCAAAGGTTGTAGCAATATTCCATTGCATCATATTCATTTACATGGAAAAATGATTCACTATGGTACAAATATCACTTATATTTATGTAAGAGCTCCCAACTCAAACAAAAGGTACTATTGGAATTGCACACCTCTCCAGTATGAGGGCACTCAATATTTTTGAAAACATACCATAGGTTCAACAAGGAATGTTTTTGGTATGGCCTTAAAACTAATGTTCAAATGTTTGTAGCAAAATGTTTGGTTTTCCAACAAAATAAGGTCGAAAAAATTAAGACCCCAGGTCTTTTACAACCATTAGCCATCCCAAGTCAGTGTTGGGAGGATGTTTCCATGGATTTCATCATAGGGTTACTGAAGTCTAAAGGAAAGATTGTCATCATGGTGATTGTTGATAGACTGACCAAGTACACACACTTTTGTGCACTCTCTCATCCCTTCAAAGCCAATACAGTTGCCACCGCATTCATGGAGATAGTTCAAAAACTACATGGAATCCCAAATATTATTGTAAGTGACATAGATCCTATCTTCACTGGACATTTTTAGAAAAAAATATTTTCTTGTTTGGGTACTCAATTGGCTCATAGCTTATCCTATCATCCTCAAGCTGATGGACAAACTGAGATAGTGAAAAAAATTCTATAAGCCTACCTTCGTTGCTTTGTCTCTAATAAACAAACACAATGGTTCAAATGGTTACCCTTGGAATAACGGTGGTATAACACTTCCTTTCATACTAAAACAAAAATGACACCATTTATGGCACTCTATGGATACCACCCTCCTTCCATCACTTTTTCTCTAAAATTAAAATATGAGTTTCAAGCAGTGGAATATCACATCGAGCATCAACAAAAAGTTCTCCAAATATTAAAGGACAACCTGACCATGGCACAAAATCACATGAAACAATAAGAAGATCAACATCATAGTGAAATAAGTTTTGAATTAGGGGATTGGGTGTTTTCAAGACTGCAACCATACAAACAGATGTCCCTCAAGAAAGCCAAGAAGGATAATAAATTATCACCAAAGTACTATG
>JZKD02S0349212.1:158786-181944 GCA_000966675.3 Picea glauca
CCCTTATAAGGTGTTGCAAAAGATTGGTACTATGACATACAAATTGGAGTTTCCTGCATCCTCACGAGTACATCCAGTTTTCCATGTTTCATGCTTAAAGAAGGTTATAGGTGACAAGATATGAGTTCAAACTATATTTCCAGAACTTGATGAGGAAGGAAAAATTATATTGGATCCTAAATCCATCATTGACACAAGAATTCACCAACTAAAAAATAGATCCATTTCAGAGTATCTCATTAAGTGGAGAAACTACCTGCTAAAGATGCCACTTGGGAAGATGAGTCCTTTATATAGAATCATCCATAATTACTCAAGCGTTGCAGACAACACTTGTCTCAAGGGGAGGGGAATGTTAAGCCCTAAATAGTGGCACATTACCCCTTAATTGGGGAATATAACATTAGTAATTTTATTTTATTTATGTTGGCTTGGGTCCATTAGTTGTAATTGTACCTCCTAGTCTCCTATATATACCAAGGAGACATTTTCATTTGGAATCATCTTTTATTTGGAAATTTATGTGGTGTATAAGGAGGTTTCCCCCTCAAAGAGGATTATTATCTAAAATTATATATTTTTCAAGGTGTTGAGTACTTATTCTGAGGTTTTTCTATGCTATCTTGATATTTGGTTCTTAACATCAATGTAACAATTGATGAAACAGGTGGAAAATAATCAAAGGAAGAATAAAATGAATCAGTGGAACGACTTTACAAAGAATAAGAAAAATATGAAGAAGAGTAGAAGAGGAAGATGAAGAAGATCAAACAAAAGAAAAAGATAAAGTTCATCAAGTGCCTCTAAAGACACCTAGCAAACAAGTACAAAAGAATCATCCTTTAGATCAGATTATCAGAGACAAGGATGTAAGAGTTGAGACTAGAAGAAGAATTCATTCACTAGAACAAATACACCTAACACTCTTATCTATGATTGAGCCAAATAGTTTTGAAGAGGCCAACAAGGATGAATTCTGGAATAAGGCCATGGATGAAGAATTGGATCAAATAGAGAAGAATGACACTTGGGAATTGGTTACAAGACCAAAGAATAAGAATGTTATTGGAACAAAGTGAGTTTTCAGAAATAAATTGAATGAATATGGACATGTTACAAGGAACAAAGCTATATTTTTATGTAAATGATACACACAGGTTGAAGGAATTGAATTTGAAGAGACATTTTCCCTCGTTTCCAAAATGGAAGCAATCTGATTGCACTTAGCTTATGCATGCTTCAAGAATATTAAAGTGTATCAGATGGACGTGAAATCAACTTTTATGAATGGGGAACTTGAAGAAGAATTCTACATATAACAACCATAAGGATTTCAGTTTTCAGAGAACACAGATTATGTGTGCAAATTGAAGAAGGCCTTGTATGGTCTAAAACAAGCTCCTAGAGCCTAGTACTTTAGACTAGATAAATATCTAAAATAGGTATGGTTCATAAAAGGAAGTGTAGACAACAACCTCTACATCAAGAATGAATTTGAAATGTCATTACTTAGAGAACTATCCTTCTTTCTGGGTCTTCAAATACGTCAAATAAACCAAGGAACTTTTACTTCTCAAAATAAGTATATCAGAGAAATGCTAAAGAATTTTGGAATGGAAGATTGCAAACTAGTTACCACTCCTATGAAAACCAGTTGCAAAATGAGAAAAAATGATGATTCAAAGTCTACAGACCAGAGGCAATACAGGTCAATTATTGGTATCTTACTATATGTGACAACATCCAGACCAGATGTAATGTAGGAATATGGACAAGTGGCACAATTTCAAGAAGAACCAAAGGAATTGCATATCTTAGCAATAAAGAAGATTTTCAGATATCTCAAAGGAACATAAGATTTTGGATTATGGTATCCAAAAGGAAAGGATCTATCACTTATTTCGTACACATATGTAGATTGGGCAGGTTGTATTGATGATCGACGAAGCACCAATGGATAAACGTTCTACTTGGGTGAGTGTTTAGTATCATGTCTAAGAAAGAAACAATCATCAGTATCTTTATCTATAGCCGAAACATAGTATATTGTAGAAGCATGATATTTTACTCAGGCTCTATAGATGAAACAAACTTTGACAAATATATAGGTTGAGTATGATGATCCCATTCTAATCTATTGTGACAAGACAAGCGCCATCAATATCTCAAAGAACCCAGTGATGCACTCCAATATGAAGCACATTCCAATCAAGTATCACTTTCTATAGGAACAAGTTGCAGATAAGAACATCAGATTTGAATATATGGGCACAAAATAAAAAGTGGAAGACATCTTTACAAAACCACTTCCAAGTGAAGCATTTGAGTATCTTTGTCAGAGACTCGGAGTAATTTCTAATCCAAATGAATTCTTTTGAATGCTTATCTTGTATGTCTTATATTTACAGGAGGAAGCACCATAAAGAGGACAATTCAAGTTGGGATATCAGTTTCAGGAAGAGTTTAGTCAGGGGGAGTATCCCCAATGACAGTTCAGTTAGGGGGAGCAGCTCCGGATGGAAAGATACCTTTGCCATTGATGACAAAGGGGGAGAGATTTATCATATGCATGATAGAGAAAGAGCACATAGGTATGGTTCTAGGGGGAGAAATGGTCATAGGGGGAGCATGAGTGATGTGACTTTAGTATTGGATCAGAGTGTTGTCATCAATGACAAAGGGGGAGATTGTTGATTAATTGGGTTGATTTTCATTGATGTAAACCCTTGAAGAAAGTCCGGTAGCAAATTTTGGTAGCACAAAGGTTTGGGTAATGGACCCAAGTTTGTTTGATGGATAATTGTATGAATTTTGATATATTTGTAGTAAATACTATTCTAGATGGATATTACATGTCATTCCATTTACGGTGGTATGTGGATTGTCACATAAATCCTCACGGTTAGAGAGTTATGGCCATATGAAGTTGGAGAACCCTCATGAGTCATTTAGAAGCCACAAAAGGTAAAAGTAGTCAAAGTGGTTGCAAAGAAGAATTTTTTTTAAATAATAAAGTGAAGTGATGAGTGTACTATAAGTCAAAGTGGATACAATAGAAATTATTTAAATAATAAATTTAATGGATAAATTACTAATTGGAAAAGTGGTTAGAAGTGGGTTAGCCCTAAAATATGAAAGTGGTTTAAGATGGTTAGAAGGTAACCCCTTGAGGAATTTACATAAAAGTATAAATAAGAGGCAAGGGTCTCTCATTTAATTACTCTTGAGAATATTCAAGTAACCAAGGTAACCAAAGGATATCTAAGGATAATTTCAGAGGTAAGGTGAAGTAAAGAAGGTCAAAATTCAAGGGAGGATAAATTCTTTTGATGATGCTTTCTAAGTAATTCAACAACCCTTCCTAGAGAAGGTCAATCACAGCTATGGTGTACGCTGCTTCATCGAGGGTCATAAAATGAAAAGTGTCCTAGATTGAGGGGCGCAAGACCTTCTCCACAACTGATGGTGTCTCTGCTAGTAGTACCATCGATATGGGTCCCACAAGTTGTCGCTACAATGCCATTTCATGGTGTTGTGCAATATCATGCTTTCCAAACTCATCAAGGAGGTCAGAGTGGGGAATATTGTGAAATATGTTGAATCCATGGTCACTCCCCTCAGCATTGTCTAATCCTACAAAATTATTCCCCTATTATCAATACGGTATACTGCAAATTCTGCGGTTGCCCACTTACACCACCAAGCAATGTTGCATCCTGGATGCTCTTACAGACAGGTTGGACCAATATGAATTTAGGGTCGATGAAGTTCCTCTAGGGTTTGGAGGAGGATGCAAATGTGGGGGAGGATTATGAAGTGGGTGGAATGGCAGGAGATGACCAATTTGTTGTTACAATTGTGACGAACAAGGGAATATCATAAGATATTTTCCACTACTGAGAACACCTTGGTGTGCACATTACAGAAAAAAAAACTCATGCCACTGAGGACTGTCTAGAATTGATTTCAAAATGGGAAGACCGCATTATACAATGGGGTCATAATCATGGATGATTTTAGGGGCTAAATTTCTCTCGTGGGCTAATTTTCCATGGTTTTTCCCAAAATAATATTCACTATTCTAAAAATGATTTGCCCAAATTCTAAAGGATAAAATTATTTTACTTTAAAAATTGCCCAAATTTTATACAAACTGTATAAAATCCTTAGACATTGGAATATTTTTACAAAAATATCGCCAAACATTCTATAGTTTACATACGAAGGATTAGTAAGATTCGCCAAGGTTTATACATTTTAAAATAAATTTCCATCCTTAAAATCATCCCTGGTCATAATTTAATAAATTTTTATCCTTGACACATTACTGAAGAAAAGGAGCCCAATATTAACATTATTATTCGAGAAAGAACAAGGATTCGTGTTGATATTGATAATCCATTGATAATCCCAATCAAAGTAAGGTTCAGAAAGTGGTACCAGTGGATTCAAAGTACGATCCCCTAAGGAAAAATGAGTTATTCCAGAATTCTTTAGAAATGTTTCAACAAATGTATAAGCTTTCTATATCGACAGTTACAAAGACAAGTGTTGAATTTCACCCAAGAGTCACAAAAAACATGTTGGCTCTAAATAAATTTCCAATGAAATCACAACAGACTATTGATCTATGGTTCATAATTTTTTCTAATATTTTGGATGACGAACAACTCATTAACAAGTTGTGGAACATGCTTAGGGGTATTGTGGAGGATGAAGGGATATCGGAGGAGCTAATTGTTGATAATATTTCATAGAGACATGTAAGTAGAGTACAAAGGAGGAAGTGAAGATCTAGAAGATAATTTAGAATAAATTCCCATATCGAAAATTATGAGATTAGCGATGTTATGCTATATTTGGGGTCTGACGTCAACATACTATCAAAGAATACTTGGGAAGCCATGGGTAAGCCCAAGGTCATTTATTCACCTATTCATTTTTGCATGTCAAATCAATATTGTATCTATCCTATTGGTCAGCTTCAAAATGTTGAAGTGGAATTAGTTGGCATTAAAACAATAGAAAACTTCAAGGTCATAGAAATAATGGGAGAGAAGTATCCATATCCATGTCTATTGGATATTGACTGGGAATATGAAAATTATGCTATTATATATCTCAAGAAGAAATCCATGACCTTTGAAGTAGATGGTATGAAAATAACGCAACCTTTAGATCCTTACCAAGGTCCTTGATATATAGATCCGGTCAATGAGAATGATCCAAAATGGATCCATAATGGAAAAAAATTCAAAGTTATCGGATTCAGACTAAACCAGTGCCATCACATAGTGCTCGTCGTATCAATTCTGACAGTATATTCTTTTTCAAAAATGGACTCTGTATGGCGAAGTTGTCACAGTCTGAAGTTTTTTCAAAACATGCAAAAAAACCAAAGTCAATAGTCCATATTGTTGACATCAACAGTCCATATTGTTGATGTCAATAGTACGTCATCATGACATGGTATATGATGTCAGCATGATGTCATCATATCGACGTGGAAGCACTAGAGGATGACACATGGCATACATTTTTGGAATTTTTGGGTGCCAATGTGGTGGATGACTGGACTATACGAACACTGATGTGGAAATACATATGATGACATGGCTCACTGACAAGTTGATGCATGGTAGTGATGTGGTGTACGGTGATGACTGTGTAGGCTGAAAGAGTAGTGATGTGGTGTACGACAAGCTGACTATGTAGGCAAGTTGGCAGGGTGACTGTGCAAGTGACTGGGCTGTATGATCCATTTTGGGTGTGACATGTGGTCCAATCATAGGGCACCACATGGCACCCCAGATGAGGCCAATGAGGGATGGGTAAAAATTGGTTTCCACCTTTGATGGATTTGATCCTGTGACCTCCAAATGAGTAACAGTTTCCAACCATTGCGTTAACCACCCAAGATAACATAGTTCTTGTTAATACATATGAAACATATGTATTTTAAAGTTGATTTGGGTGTGGATTTGGGGATAATCCTTGGTCGGTAGGGGGCTAGCCGGCTGACCAAGGCACGGTTATCAACACCTTCCACACGAACAAAGCTAATGGAGAAAAGGGCGCAACCTATTGCAAGCACTAGAGATCGACCACATGGGTCATCCATGTGACCAGGAGCCCAAGAAAAAGGGGCGTGCACCAATTTTTTCCAAACGTGGGTTTGTAACTTTATATTTAGATTTTAAATGTTATTTCAACCTGATTTTAATGGGATTTTTCCCATTATTGGAGGATATGGAGCCCAATTTGAGGCCATGTTTTGGGAGGAAGTTGGGATGTGACCCCCAACTAAAATTCTATATAAACCAGGTCTTTTTGATAGCCATGAGAGGTTCATATTAGCAAAATTATGCCAATTTGTGGAGAGTAATCCATTTTTATGCAGGTGAAGCCAACAAGATAGGGAACTTTGGATGCCATTTCCGAGAGTTACGCTCAACCTTTTTTAGTGCCATCAGTTGTGTTGGATTCCTGAGGTCGAGCAAAACACAGTAAGACTAGTTTGTGATCCAATTGATGTACTTTGATGTACTTTTTAATCATTTAATATTAATAAGAAAGCCTCCCCCATTGAGACAAAGGCCTGAAGATGTAGGAAACTTGTTGAACTCCGTTAACAATATTTGGCGTTATGGTTTGTTGTTCATAATGTTCATTTTATGTTTTTCATTATTTATGATGGTTGCAACATTCTTTCATTATATATTCTTCTTCTCTTCAATTTCTAAACGGTAAATCAACTCATGCAAAATACTTAACCAAGTCTTTAAAATATCATTTTCAAATCAAGTGGTATCATACCAGGTTAACAGTTGATTACCAGGGAAAAGCTAAGTCGCGGTGAAGGATATCTTGTAGAAGGATATCCCGAGATTAGATCAATAAAGAAGGCATCTCAAAGTGAGAACATGGCATCAAAATAATGACTTTCTCAAAACGAAAGAGAGTTTCAAAGAAATTTATTTGCCATATCGGAGATGGTAAAAGTGTTGTATGATGATTACTTGGAACATAAGAGACTGGTTCAAGGGGAATATTCAAAAAAAGACAAAAGTGAAGAAGGAGAGGACCCTCCAAAATATCTTCCTTCACCTCCTTCATCTCCATATTCTTCTTCTTCAAGTACAAGTTCAAATTCTACTTCTGCAAGAAAACATTATCATAAACATAAGCCTAATATGCCATTACTTAAACTTGATGTAAAATTTGTTTTGCCTATGTATGATGGCAAATTTAATGCTGAAAAAATTGATAGTTGGGTTAGACAGATGGAGGTATATTTTAATGTGCAACAAATCAAAGATGAGGCAACCAAAATTATATTGGCATCGCTTCGTGTTGAAGGCACAACTCTCATCTAGTGGCAAAGTAAGATGCAACATTGAATTCAACAAGTTGGTAAGATTTTTCCATGATGGCATGATTTTATTTATGCACTTAGAAAACAGTTCTATCCCTTGGGATATAAGGAAAATGATTTAGTTGAATGGAAAAGTCTTAAGTTAAGAAAAGAACAATCAGTGCAGGAATATACAGATGAATTTTGTAAGATGGCTTTGATGTTAGATGTTCCAGTGACTACACAAGAAACTCTTATGAAGTATATAGGAGGTTTTCCTACTTATATTCATAATATTGTATTTATGTTTGGACCTAATAATATTGATGAGGTTTTTGTTCAAGAAACATATATTTGAAACAGGAAAAAGTGGAGTTAGTGTATCATGAGAATCATCTTCAAAGAAAGAATGCAAAGGAAAAGGGAACGGGAAGAAAGAAAAATCAACAACAATGAAGGAAGAGAAGCTCTTTTGAAAGCATTGCAAGAAATAAGGGAACGATGATGAACATTGCTAGAAATTGCACCCAAAGAAGAAACCAAAGTGGTTAAAAGAGAGGAAAGGGAGGAAAAAAGTTGTAGCAACAACACATCCAACAGGCTTGGGGTAAGATTCAGGTGATGAGTCTAAGATTACAACAGTTGGCTTGTCAGGTAAAATTAGTGATGGTTATGATTATAGAAGTAAATTGTTTCATATAAGGGTCATTATGAAACATACCAAGATTGACACATTGAAAGATAGCATATCTCAATCTAACTTAATTTTAGAGGAAGTGGTTAAGAAATTGGGATTAAAAACTAAGATGCGTCACAAACCCTATTCACTAAATTGGATAAGCAAAGATCACAAATTTCCCATAACAAATATATGTATCATAAAGTTTGCAATTACATCTAAGTATGTGGATGAAGTAATATGTGATGTGGTTCCACTAGAAACATCTGGAATTGTCTTAGGTATCCCTTATTTATATGATCAGAAAGAAATCTTCTTTAGGGAACATAATCAATATCACTTGTGTTAGCACTTAGAGTCACACTTAGACTACTATAAGTGCGAGCTCAATACCCATCAAAGTGTGGAAGATAAAATTTCTAGTAAATGACAAATGAATGAAAGACTGTGAAAAGAATTCCAATCATAGTTTACTTCATAGAATATGTACACACAAATAAGGCTCTGAATAACTTTGATCAGGGTTATAGAAAATAGGATGAGTAGGTGGAAGACTTAATAAGAAGAATGTGAAATTCCTATCATCTACATCAGGTAGTATGACATACATATAAGGAGGAACTCTCTGAAATAAGATCTTCTCATAATCAAAGATGAAAATTCTGATATATTTTCACAAGTACCATAAGAAATCATCTATTGCAATAAAGATACAACTCGATCAACTGAATCTTTCAATGGACTATAATCAAAATTAGACAGAAATGAGATGATAAGAAAAAGAAAGGACTTCCATTATTCAATGGATCTTAAGTCCAATACATACAGTAAGATGCACTCTTCTACTACATAGACAATCTAAAATATACGAGTCTTTATCACTCCATTCCCACCCCTCTCTTGATTACTCTCACCCATTAAATAGAAATTAATATACAAAATATTCTCAGGAGGTTGAAACCCATCTCTTCCATTGGATTCTAGGCCTTGGAGATAGATGGAAACAATCAAAGAGACAAGGATCCAACAAATTGTTAATTTTTAGGAAGTTGTTGGAAGTCATTAATAAATTTGTTTCCAACTCACCGCATGAGGCATTAATGGAGCTAATTCTTAGGTGAAAGTGTCCCTTAGCATCTAATGGATCTCTAAGAAGTCATTAGAACCCTCCTTGACATGTGGGAACCTCCAAACAAGGAGAATCTCCAACAACTATGTGAAACAGAGAGTTTGCAATGCTAGTTGGCAGTGTGTTGGTGTTTTAATTATATCTCTCGAATGCCAAACTGGGTTAGGCTGAAATGTGGTCAACAAGTCAATTCCATTAGCATGCACCTCCACATAAAATTTCAAAAAACCCCACATCAACATTTTGGATTTATGATCAAATATTTATAAGCAACTAGTACAGGAAATGAGTTCGTAGCGCCCCTATCAACCAGTTCGCAGTGCCTATTCCAGTTCATAGTGCCAAAGGAAAAATAAGTAGCCAAACCCCTTTCTTGATCTTCAAATAGGACATAAACTCTCATAGAGTACTTGATGGCCCTGAGTTTGATGCTGGTATCTTTGAATTTGCACAAGGGTGTCTCCAAGTAGCCTAACCTCCAACCCTCCTCTTCAGCAGTTTGCAACGCCTTTGTCTGGATGACTTTGCAACGCCAATTTTAAGATGAATCACAAAATTCAAGGATGTTGTTAATTTTGGTAACATAATCCATGAAAAATGGTTAAATTGTAGGCGTTGATAACCATAAAATCCCTTTTGAAAAGATCCTTTAGAAAAATGATTTGAAATGAAATCAAAATGTACTTGGAGTACACTGCTCTTATAGAAAGATTTGCCTCACCCTATGCAATATTTCCCAGAAGGCCTTTTTCCATTTCCCCATGCAGACTTATCTTCCCTGTTTATAAAGTTGAGAGCCAAAAGTAAATATCTTTCCACATGTATGCATCTTGCCTACTATACAACATGTGTATATGCAAGCTACTCCACTACAACCCGCATACATGGGGATTTGTGACAGAAAATAAAAATTAATGTCGGGTTTCCATGTCACGACAGAAGATATATGATCCTTGGCCTTCCACATACTAGAAAATTTATGACTCGGCCCTTTAGTTCCATTTTTAAGGATATAAATGGGCCAATTCCGAGCTATGGAAAGAGGAGAAAGAATTCAACTTTGAGAGAAAAGTTACTCTAGAGCAATTATTTACTTCATATTAAGTCTCCATCCCTTTGTCCTTTAAGTTTGAACACAATGTTCAGCCCCCAAGATCTTACCCTATTGATTAAGAACCTCATTGTTTCTCTATTATGTAGAATTGCACCCTTGGCAGATTGCGTAGAAGACTTGAAGACATCACTATGTCTCCACAGCTTTCCTGAGTTGTTGCTTCCTTTTCATTAGACCAGTACCTATATGACTTCAGTGATCATGGGAGATTATATTGTACTCCATGGTATATTTATATTTTCAATTTGGTTTTGAGACTAGTTCTACTGGGCCTTGTTCATGACTATGACATCTATTGGCATGTAACTGCATTTGTATTTGCCTATTCATGGCCACTGACACTTGTTGGTATATTTTCACATGGATCTGCAATGTAATTCTATTGGCAGCCATGTATGCAAAGTCAATGAAGAATTTAATGAGAAACTAGTTCGTCTAGTTAGTTCCTTACCACTCCACTTCTGGGTTGTTTTTAATATATTTCAGCCATCACAGATACTCCTCTAACCTCACACATTAGGGGGCATCTGTATAGCAAGATTTTCCTCACCCTATGCAATCTTGCTCGGAAGGCCTTTTTCCATTTCCCCATGCAGACTTATCTTCCCTGTTTATAAAATCCAAAGCCAAAAATAAATATTTTTCCACATGTACGCATCTTGCCTACTATACAACATGCGTATACGCAGGCTACTCTACTACATCCCGCGTACATTGGGATTTGTGCCAAATAATGAAAATTAATGTCGATTTTCCATGTCACGACAAGAGATCTATGATCCTTTGCCTTCCACATACTGGGAACATTGTGAATCGTCCCTTCAGTTCCATTTTGAAGGCTATAAATGGGCCAATTCTGAGCAATGGAAAGAGGAGAAAGAATTCAACTTTGAGAGCAAAGTTACTCTGGAGAAATTATTTACTTCATATTGAGTCTGCATCCCTTTGTCCTTTAAGTCTGAACATAGTGTTCAACCTCCAATCGCTTCCCCTATTGATTCATAACCTCATTGTTTCTCTCTTATGAGCTAGATTTAAGTGGTGGAGGCCCAACTGGAAGGAACTTAGTTTATCGATTCCAAACCGTGCCAACACGGAAATATGTAACATTTTCACTTCTAATGATCATTTATTAATAGAAATACTCTTTTCTTGTCCAATTGATATCTTGCAAATATATTGAATTATTATTTCATGGGCGTATTTGTCATGTTTATTAATGGATTATTCTATTGAATTTGCTAACATTATATAATATCACCATATGCTTTCTTTGCTTGGTTGTTGAGGACTAGTTGCAGGTATATTTCTTTGGGTCAAGTGCTCAACGGTGGACTTCATCGAACATCTGGATGAGGTAGGCCTTTTATCTTGTCTTTCTAGCATATTTGTTTCTATAGCATACTTGAGAAGAGAGTTGATTTCTGCACTCATTTTCATCTGTTGTGGTTTACCCCATCCATAGAGATATTTTCCTCGTAACAATTGCAAACTCTCCTAGTGATTTGGAAGCACACATACTTGGTTTGACTTGACACTTGTGCAAATGGATAATGACAAAAAGGAAACTCAAGTACATAATGGAGGTGTGACATGTCAACAACATAATGAAGAAAATCAAAAGTGTGACTCATAAGCATTGTTATCCTTATCATGATGGATAATCTCATGTCATCAAGACCTATACATCCTATGTGTTAACAACTTGTTTAAGAAAGGAAATGAATATATTGTACATGCTCATCATATAGAAGCAAATCAATCTCTTGTCACAATGGAACAGTTAAGGAAGGCATCTTATTCAAGCAAAAATGTCACACTTAAATTGGATGATCTTAAGCATGAACATAAGATGGTTGTAGGATGTGAGTTCAATCATACTTTTCTTCAAGATAAGTTAATGTCATGCAAGACCGTCAAACATATTGGTTCATTTTCAGTCATATTTATGATATTATCGCTGCTAATGTTTTCTACATGGATGGTAGTGGATTCAGTAATATGTGAACGAGTTCAAATGGCTAACAATATGATTTTAGTTGTCATGTTTATTATGTAATTGATTATGATGTGATAGGTGCACAGGATAGATTTGATAGACAAAGTACAAGTGGGGAGGCCTATCCCTCACTTGATGTCTGGTTAATATCCTTTTCGAGGACCAAAAGGTCTCAGTGGGGAGGAATGGTCCAAAATGGATCCATAATGGAAAAAAAATCAAAGTTCTTGGATTTGGGAAAAACGAGTGCCATCACGTAGTGCTTATCATGTCGATTCCGACAATATATTATTTTTTGAAAATGGACTCCACATGGAAAAGTTATCACAGTATGAAGTTTTTCCCAAATAAGAAAAAAAGGTCAAAGTCAATAGTTTGTACTGTCAACGTCGGCAGTTTGTCATCATGACATGGAAGATGACATCATGATGATGTCAACATGTTGACGTGGTAGCACCAGAGGCTGACACATGGCATACATTTTTGGAATTTTCAGGTGTTGATGTGGTGGATGACTGGACTATATAGATGATGACGTGGTAGTCCATACAATGACGTGGCCCATTGACAAGTTGATGCATGGCAGTGACATGGTGTATGGTGCTAACTATGTAGGCTGACAGAGTAATGATGTGGCATACAACAAGATGACTATGCCGGAGAGTTGGTAGGGTGACTGTGCAGGTGACTATGCATGTGACTGGGTAGGTGACTGGGCTATATGAGCCATTCTGGGTGTGACACATGGCCTAATCATAGGGTTCCATGTGGTACCCCGGATGAGGCCAATGAGGGATGGGTAAAAATAGGTTTCTACTTCTGACAGATTTGAGCTCGTGACCTACGAACGAGTAATGATTTCCAACCAATGCGATAACCACCCAAGATACCATACTTCTTGTTAATACATATAGATATGTATTTTAAAGTTGATTTGGTCATGGATTTAGGGATAAGCCCCAGTCAATGGGGGGCTATCCCACCCACCAAGGAACAATTATCAACACCTTCCACATGACCAGAGATAATGGAGAAAAGGGTGATACCTACTGTTAGCACTAGCGCTCAACCACATGGGCCCTCCATGCGACCAGGAGCCTGAGAAAAAGGGGCATGCACCGATTTTTTCCAAAAGTGGTTTTGTAACTTTATATTTGGATTTTTAATGTTATTTCAACTTGATTTTAATGGGATTTGGCCCATTATTGGAGGATATGAAGCCCAATTTGAGGCCAAATTTTGGGTGGAAGTTGGGATGTGACCCCCAACTAAAATTCTGTATAAACTAGGTATTTTTTATAGACATGAGAGGGTTAGATTGGAATAAGTATGCCAAGTTGTGGAGAGTAATCCATTGTTATGCAGGTGAAGCCAACAAGCTAGGGAAATTTGGGGGCCATTTATGGGAGCTATGCTCAACCTTTTTCAGTCTTGTCAGTTGTGTTGGATTCATGAGGTCGAGCATAACACAGTCAGACCAATTTTTAATCCAATTGATGTACTTTTGATGTAATTTTTAATAATTTAATATTAATAATAAATCCTCCCCCATTGAGACAAAGGCTCGAAGACATAGGAAATTTTGTCGAACTCCATTAACAATCTTTGGCATTATGGTCTTATGTTCTTGATGTTCATTTTTTGTTCTGCATTTTGTATGATGGATGCAACATTCTTTCATTAAATCTTGTTCTTCTCTTAAATTGCTAAATGGTAAATCAACTCATGCAAAATACTTAACCAAGTCTTTAAAAGATCATTTTCGGATCAGAGAAAATGGAACAAGATGTATTGGATCAACTCTACACTCTCATTATAGGGAAGCATGCATATTACATTAACCCTACTGTGGATGGATCAGTAAGTTGGAGCAGTATTCATTCTACAAGTGAATATTTTGATATTGCATTTGAAAACTGGTAACAGGGAAGATATGATAAATTCTCATGGAATTGCGTGACTATCAAATCTTCCAGGTGGATGGGATCAACGGTTCGAGAAAAACCTATTTACGATGGCACTTCATATTTAGGAATCTTTCTCGTTGATTTGGAAGATAAGTTTTCACTAGAGAAAAAACTTCCCGCACTTGATATTTCCTTAAATTCATCTTCATCTAGGTGGTGGGATGCTCATAAAGGTAATTTTTCATCCTGGGATGAAGTAAAGCATGTCATTCAATATCGTGGTATTTCCCCATCACAAGTCACTCGACCGAAGAAGGATCAAAAGCCAAAAATCCAGACCTCAAATTTGGAGGCATATGATGGGTCCTCTAATCCAAAGTAGCATGTTGTGCATTGTATTCAAGAGGAGGATCTACAATAAACTTTTTTGGGGGAAGTAATTTAACACCAGTTCTGTCGAGACTTCTCATTCTTGGGTAAGTCTCTTGAAATCACCTTATCTTTGCAACATATTAAAAAAATGCTATTTACGGATGAATTTAAACCTATACATATTCCCATAGTATATCCTGAACATAAATACATACTCCATCATAACCTTTACCCATCCCCTGGTTGAATACCCTTGGCTTCTATTAAAATAGATGAAGACCCCGGAGAACTCGAAGGCCTAGAGGATATTAGGCATTTGACATTTAAAGAATCCAAAGGCATAAGAGATGTTCACGAAACTAATTCATATGATGTTAATAGTTATTATTCTAAATCCCTAAAGTTGAAAAAACTAAACATAGGGAGTGAGGAATACCATATCTAGCTTATATAGAGGATTACTAGGATGAACAGACCATGACAGAGATACAAGCATTGCTGCAAGAATATGAGGATATATTCCCTTCAATATTTTCAAAACTAAAAGGAATTAAGGAATATTTATGGGAGATGAAGATCAAGCTAAAACTTGACTCCAAACTAGTTAAAAAATGGCCCTAGCGTTTGAAACCTAGAGTCAAAAATAAAGTGAAGAAGTAGATTGATCGGATGCTAGCATTTGGGTTGATTTCCCCTGTTGATAAGGGTCAATGGATCAGTCCTACCGTCATACAAATCAAGAAATCTACGAAGGATATACATGTCTATGTGGATTACATGAGCCTAAACGTTGCATATGTACATGACCCCTTTCCTACCACCTTTAGTGATGAGGATCAAGGAAATGAGGCATATTTATTTATAGATGGGTTTTCTGGATACCACCAAGTTATAATTTCCAAAGAAGACAAGAAAAATACCACCTTCACTACCGAGTGGGGATCATTTTCCTATAAGGTTATGGCTTTTCAGCTCAAGAATACCCCAACAATTTTCTCTCAAATAACGATTGTAGCTTTCCGCGATTTCATTCATAAGTTTTTTGAGGTATACTTGGATGATTAGATTGTGTACAATGTACTCAAGGAGCATATCGAGATATTATGGTTGATGTTGGACTGCTACAGATAGCTACAAATTTCCCTTAATCTGAGAAAATGTTTTTTTTGTGAACCCTTTGGGAATCTGCTCGCACATATATTTTGTAAGGAAGGAGTGCTAGTAGATCCTATAAATGTTGCAGTAATTCTCAATATGCCTCCTCCTACCACTTTCAAACTGTTGCAAACTACTTTGGTCCATACTAGATACTATTGAAAGTTTATTAGGAGTCACACAAGTATAGCAACACCTTTGGAACAACTACTAAATAAATCTAAAGAGTTTTGTTGGACTCAAGACTGTGATAATGAATTCACCTACTAAAAGAAAATTTGAGTAATACACCAATTTTAACTTATCCTAACTATAAAATTGAGTTTCATGTGAAAATTGATGCCTATGTGACCACGTTAGGTACTATTTTGGCACAATCAGGGGAAGGAAATCTAGATCATCCTATCTACTTTGTCAGCAAAACGATTTCTGAGGTTGAGCGCAACTACACTACCACTGAAAGGGAAGGTTTTGAATTAGTTTATTTTTTACAAAAGTTTAGACATTATTTTTAAGAGGTCGTTTTAATTTTTTTACTAATCATTGTGCATGAAGTATCTATTTAACAAACCTATGTTAGAAGGTAGAATTTGCAGTTAGTTGTTGTTATTTCAAGAGTTTTCTTTTGAGGTCATTATCAAGCCTAGTAAACTAAATGTGGGGCCAGATCATGTTTCTAAACTAAAGTTAGGTGAAAGTGGTGGAGCTGTAAATGATCAGCTCCCTAATGCAGATATTTTCTGTATTGAGGATATTCATGATTAGTTGTCGGACATTGCATTATTTTTAACCCCTGGTACTATGTCAGAGGGCTATTCTACGACTTAAAAAAGGAACCTAGTGGTTTGTGCAATAGACTATCAACTAATTGCGGGCCAATTGTACAAATTAGGATTAGATAGTATCTTGAGGCATTGTATACTTTTTCTTTGAAAGACCTAATATTCTATAGGAATGTCACAATTGAGTTACACGAGGACATGTTGGCAGTAAGGAAACTTCCTGAAAGATATTACAAGTAGGATTATGGTGGCCTACAATGTTTAAACATGCTAAGGGCTATGCTTGGGCCTGGGATGTATTTCAAAGAGTAGGGAATCCATGTCATCATGATGAGTTACCTTTACACCTTGTCCAAGCATTGCAAGCTTTTGAAAATTGGGCTGACGATTTCATCGGTCCCATAACCCCTCCTACAAAGAATTCAAAGCCAAGATACATAATTACCACAACTGACTACCTTAATCGATGGGATGAAGAGGAAGTTATTCGGGATTGTTCTATAGCCACAGTAGAATGGTTTACTTTTCAGAATATCATTACCCAATTTGGTTATCCTCGGAGCTTGACCAATGATCAAAGATCACATTTTATCAGTGAACTATTGTGACCCTTACAAGAGATTTTTTTATTCGACATCATAAGAGTAGTCCCTACCATCTGCAAGCTAACGAAACAGTGGAAACATTTAATAAAATCTTGGAGATGGGGATGAATAATTTTTGTTCCACAAATCAAGATGATTAGGATGAGAGAGTTCCAACTATGTTATGGGCTTACAGTACTACCACAAAGTCACTACATAGGTATACCCCATTTCAACTAGTATATGGAAGAGAAGCAATAGTTCCATCTAATTTTCTCACCCCAAGTCTATTCATTGAGAAAGATACTAAGATGACAGATGATGACTCCATCTCGACATGGATTCCAGAGAAAATGGAACTTGAGGAGGCTAGATTCTTATCCGATTTTCATCATCTTTTGGAGAAAACTTGGAAAAAGTATTATCATGACCTCCATATAAAGCTTAACTCATTTGTGTAGGGTGACCTAGTCCTGTTATATGACAACAAATATCAAACACATCTGAGGAATCTAAAGATGCATTGGATGGGACCTTTTATTGTTGTGGAAATATATGAATCTGATGTTGTTAGGCTCGTGCAACTAGAAGGTATTCTTCATCCTTGATAGGGGAATGGTGCACACCTGAAGCACTATGTTTATGCTTGGTAATTACATTGGCACACCGCTCCTATACCTTGGATTGCATGTTGTAGATAGTTTTGTTTTTCTTTGTAATTTTTGTTTCCTATTTCCGCCAATAAATCAATGACATGTCCAACTATCACTTGTCATCAAGTTTAGATGTCATTTTTAAGTTGTCCAACCTAGATATCACCTTTTTGTTCGAGGGGTTCTCAATCAAATATTTTCACATTTAGTCATCTCTACATTTGAAAGTCATGGATCATCAATTTCACTATGGTAGTTAAAGACCATTCATACCCTTTTTTGTGTTGTCCCATCATCACTCATCAAAGTAATTTACGTCCTCACCAATGATTCATACTATTCTAGGTAGGATTTGGTGGGGCCATCACTTTTTCGTTCACCCCGATCTCTTTGTCACATGTTCCCATTTTTCTCTTAACTTCCCAAATCGCTTCATAGATTTGTTTTTGTCTACTCGTCCTGTTCAACGTTAATGTCGAATTGCTACCATGTTGTATCTCTTCAGGGATCATAATATTGTCCCCATTTCCCAACATTTCCTGTAAGATTACCTTTGGTCAATCATTTACTAGTATCGTGTTTTCAACGAAGTTCTTTGTATCCTCGATCCTAGATCCCCCTAAGAACGTTTTGAGCCTGTGCCCTTGTCCACTAGTTCACTTTGTCTACCAATGTCAGTCTCTTACAATGGTCTGCATTGTTTTATGGGGATCCCTTCCCAAAACGGATATTTTGTAGGAGTTTATTGATCTGCATGTTGTAGTTCAAGTTGATCTCCATGGGAAGGTCAAGCAGACTCGGTTGGTCGACCTTGATTTTACAAATGATTCCTTGTTTCCACATATGGATACCCATGATTTCATGGATTGCACAACATTTAGACACAAAGAGTTTCAGTGGAAATGGAAACATGGCTACACTCCATTGCGAGATTCTACTTTGATGTGTCTTCACGACCTACCAAGTTTTGGTACTATTGAAGAATCTAGACAATGCATGAAATTCCTCATCAACAGAGTGCACAACAAGACCTTATGGTTAGAATGGGATTATACAATACACATAAAGGACATTCATATGCTCACCAAGTTATCCATGAAAGGTCAGGATTTCACATATGGCTTCCAACACTCTAGGAAGCATGGTAAGAAGAAGGGCACGCTTAGCCTTTATGACAAATACGACACTCATCATGGAGTTTGCAGAGTGCACATTGCATTGATAAATGATGAGTAGGTCCAAATAGCCTGCTACCTAATTGCTGGGAAGGTGATGAGAAAGTACATGAAAGGTGAATGCACCCTTGACGCCATCGTAGTCATAGAGTTTAGAAAAAATGGTGCACCTATGAATTGGTGTAAATATTTGCTCACCGAGATGTTTTAGGCTTGTGCAGATGCACATGAGTGAGCAGGGTATTTCATCTATGGATACTTACTCATAGAATTCACTATGTGGAAGTGGTTGTTGTTGAAGGGTCATGATATCTCTCACAATGTTGATGGTTTTATTTCAAATATTTTCAACCCATAACATTTTCTCCTTGCATCCACCAATGAGACAACTCACAATATCAGTTTTACGTAGTCATTTCCGCAACATAGAGGTCGAGAGTTTCACAAGAACTTCTTAATAGACATACCCACAACATCTCGTTTGGGATGAGTCATGACTATAATTTTGTGCAACCTCTAGGGGCTTCTTCGACTCTCTTTCATATGAAACTGTTATCATTTTACTTGGATGAGCTCACATTCGATAAGGAAATCACCTCATGGACCAGTGTCACTATAGAATAGAAGAGTACAGGTGTCTCCTACATAATTCCAACCATTTCCCAAAGATTAGTGCCTGATCAGAACTCTAGTGTAGATACTAGTTCTGAAAAGAGTGACATGATGCCTCCCAACTCAGAGGAAGTGGAATATGAAGGTGATGAGGAAGCGTTACCAGGGGAAACAATTCAAATCACATTTTATTCTATTCCATACGATGCCACTATTTCTGGTAAGAAATTATGTGAAGTCCTTACCTTTATTTTTCCTATGAAAAAGTAGTGCACGAAATCTCCCTCCAAGTCTCTTACTGATCTTGTTATCACCATGGCCACTCCTTTGTTTTTTATTCCACCCCCCACCCACACCATTACCCTTATTCCCTTATCCATATCGGTGATCACTATTATTATGACCCTCGAGGAACACAAAACCTACCCCTGTCTTTGAGGAGATCATTAGCCAACTGCATGGATCAACCACTGTTGTCCCATTCATGGCCCCATCATCACCCTATCACACTCATTTTGACATAGTATTTCTTGAATCCCATGGAACCACTTCCACTACAACTACTACCATCCCACTATCTACTTTCCCCCAAGTTCCACAGACCCAAGTCCCTCTGGATTCAAAACAAAAATTTGATCTTCATTCAACGCTAGAGACGGGCCCCGAGACACAAGTATCGATGGACCTGGATCATCCTCAAGATCGGTTATATATTCAAGATAACACACACTTTGTGCACAACAACATATTTTTCAAAGATCAAATTGCACCTATGATACAGGATCCTCAATAGTGTCTAGCAATCCCGAAACTTTACTTGGATAAAACAGTTGTGGTTGTGACACTTTCGCAGGAGGTACAAGACCGGCTCACCTAGATCCTTAGAGATCCCTCCCATAGTATGTATGGTGTTGGAACCCCTAGATTCTCAAAACTCTCTATTGCAAGAGGTCAATCACTTGCCTTCAGGATGCCATTGGATTTGTCATTTACTAGTGAGGATATT
This sequence comes from Picea glauca, assembly GCA_000966675.3. Taxonomy (NCBI): domain Eukaryota; kingdom Viridiplantae; phylum Streptophyta; class Pinopsida; order Pinales; family Pinaceae; genus Picea; species Picea glauca. The sequence continues at coordinate 179,308 of JZKD02S0349212.1, forward strand.
TCCACTTGGGATACCCCACAAATCATCCAACTCATCCCAGCCTCGAATGATCAACCAAAGAACATGATAATTTATGTTAATCACTCTAACTATGAACTCCAATAGCATTCATAACAGTTGGGCAAGTTTGAAAGTGTCACCTCTTCCATTGTGCAATATGAGCATGACTTGTGTGTGCATGTTGAATCCTTAGTTGTGGCTATCTCAAACAAAATTTTCTAAGTCTAGACTACTTTTTGATAGTGGGCGCCTACGTTTTTTGAAGATATCACTTTGGTTGGACCACCACAAAGAGTGGATCTCATTGTTGGCACATGGTCCTAACTAGCTCCCATGACTAATATCATGCAACAAGAGCTAGCTACCATCAAATTAAAAGAAAAGGAAAAACCTGAAGCACTGATGCAATGAATTACTCAAGCCATTTTGGAAGGAAATATTGTCATATCCTCACTTCATGCCTGAGCTGAGGAATGTTGTTCACTCTTTGATATGACCACAAAATGGATTGTATTGTTGGACCAACGTAGTAATCCTGTCAAAGAGATACAGGCTAGGCTTAATAAAATGCATGCAGAATCTCGTGCCATTGTTGACCAAGTTGATAAAGCAACTAAGTTTTCTGAAATACGGGCAGAGGATGGCAAGTTGGATGCCATGGATGAAGCTAATAGGGTCATGAAGAAATAACTTTGACACTTCAGGACTATAGTCTAAGATGAATACATTTTGATGCAGAAAATTGACACCATCACTAGCACACAGTGGAATACTCTATTGGCTACCAAACCAGAGGAGCCTTATGTAAACATTGTTTGTGGGAGCCTCCATTTTAGTGAGGAAATGGTAGGACCGGGTTGAGCACTATGATCAGTTTCATGCATAGGATCTCACCCTGGTGCCTGAGTTGGGACCTCTATTTGTAGAGATCTAGGGGAATGATTTAGTGGGTTGACTCAATATGAGTCAAATATTGTGGTCAGGACTTGTTGGGACCTTCATTTTTGAAGAGGACCTAATTTTGTAGAAAGGTCAAAGTTTTGCAGGAAAGCACAACAACATAGTGGAAGATTAGAACCAGTAGATAAAAACTTAGATAAGAATAAAGTTAAATACTAGAAATCCAACAGTTAATATAGATGATACAACATCTAGAGGATTAATTAGAAAGGTCCATAATATTATAATGCAGGAAAAGAGAAATTGGGAAAGTAAAAGAAGCATAATCAAGAAGAGGCCAAGAAAATGATATTAATTGGGAAATATGTAATGGGAAAGGGTTTCCTAGTTGTCAAGATGATGATTTTTTTTGATGTATTTCCATAATATTCATTGTTATATTGTTGTTTCTAGAATCATTGTTGTTATTTCTATGTCACCAAGCTATCGTCATTGTTATTGATTGAGTCTGGCACGATAAGTTGTTGTAATGGGTTGTGCGAAACATTGTATATGGGAACAGGGAATGCACTAAATAAGCTATGATCATACCCTTGTACTCATGGGATTGTGAACTATGAGACATTAATAATACAAGATATCTTTTTCACCCTAAAACGTTTCTTTGGTTATGATGTGCGTGACTCCATAGTTTCTCATTTTTGCAATTACTCTTGTACATTGTATTTGATATTCAATATTTATTTCCAAGTGTTTCCTTGTGTATGGATTTACAACATAGTTAGTTGATACATATATTGGTTTAGAATTCCAATGCCACAATATTCTGACACTCAAGTATGAATATGCAGTGTGTTTCATCAGAAATGATGATGCAGCCTCACTAACTCACTTTATCACACACAAGTCTCGGTTGAGATTTGGGTGAGACCTCCTTCCCTTGCAGAAGGTTGAATAAACCAACACTACTAGACTATAGAAATACCTTTTTTGGTAACCTTCGAGAACCTTAGTCTCCAATTTTATGCCAAAAAGCATGCAAGAAATTTATATCAAGCGGATTCGATCCTGTACCCATCTTCCAATAGAGAAAACTATTATATGGACTAAAAAATGAAACAATGGATACCTCTAGGTGTAATATTTGTCATTCAGGTTCAACCCATATCAAATAAATGGCTATCCTTCATAGAAAGAATCAGACATGAGTCAAACAACACCAAAAACCCATGACTATAATATTATAAAATAAACAGGTTATTCTCATAATGACCATAGAAACCTCGAAAGAGAAAAAAGAACTCGAGTTTGAGTCTGCATGTGAACCAGAAGCTACAAAAATAAATATTTTCCTTTTACAAATAAAAATGGAAAGTGAAAGAATGGTGTTCAATGAAAAAGACAATATAAAGTTTGAGCAAACAATTTTTTTTCCACCTTTTTCTTCAAGAAATGATAGATAAGGGAGAAGAAGGCATTCATGCACACAGTAATATTAACCAGAGAAAAAAATAACTAGATTATAAAGACAAGTAAGTATTTCATTAGATTCAAAATAAAATGCGAGCTGATATGTACAATTAAAATTTTAAACCAAAGGTGAGGGTCGAATCAATTATGGAAACTGTTACACATCCAAATCACTCAACTGGATAAGTGTCGCACATACCTCTCACTTGTCACAAGTGTCGCAACTCCTGTACAACTTGTCGCAAATGTCGCAAGTTGGTCATAAGA
>JZKD02S0349212.1:202426-212565 GCA_000966675.3 Picea glauca
GAGGTACAGGTTGATGCATGGTTGATGCATGGTTCAGATTTATTGGTACAGGTTTATAGTGGTATATCTCATAGTGATAGTGTGATAGTGGTTCCATCATTCTACTTCTACTTCATGGTGGCTGGACAGGGAAAGGACAAGTGGTTGTAGCCACCTTCTGGTTTTAGCCGAAGAACATAGGGGGTTGTAGCCTCCTTTTGGTTGTAGCCAGAGAATTTGGGAGTTGGATCTTCCCTCAAGTTGTAGCCTAAGAAACTAGAGGGTTGGAGCCTCCTTCCAGTTGTAGCTGGAAAACAAAGGAAGTTGGTGCTTCCAATCAATGTAATTCTTCAAGACATATAAGAAAAAACATTATGTGGTTTTCTCCCAATTTGGGTTTCCACGTAAAACAATGGTGTACTATGTATGTGTGTGATTGTTTATTTCTTATTGCTCATTATTGGATAATAATTCTACATTGATATAACATTTGAAGAAAAAGGATTATAATTAAGCTAGTATTGAATCACCCCTGCTCTCAGTAATCCAACACGGGCTTCAACGCTTGCATCTTTATTCCCAATTATCTGCTATGGTGGACGAATTTTGTGCATTCGTTGGCTAGGTTTATTGGGAGGTATATGTTGCTCATTTTCCTCTTGGTCTGCTTCTGGTTGTTATTCTTCTTCTTCCACTTCTTCTTATACTTCTTCTTCTTCCACTTCTTCTTCTTTTAGCTCTTCTTTGTTATTCTACTCTTCCAAACCTTTTCTTCCCTCTTTGACCTTCCTACATATTTCTCGTCAATTTTTACATTGATTATGTTATCGCAGAAATTTGCAGTAGTAAATTTGGTCATTTTGTAGTGCTGGTGAATTAGGATATTTCGTAGCATTGGTGAATTAGGATATTTCGCAACACCAACTTCATCAATGCCAGTTTCAAAACTATGGCAGGGTACTAGCGATTTTATAAAAACAAACTAAGCAACCAAGTCCAAACTAAGCAACCAAGTCCACAATCTATCGGCCAACACAATAACAAAACAAAAATTCAAGCACCAATTCACACTCCTCGATGATGAGTTTATTATGCAAATGGAAGTCAAATTATAAAGGCACAATGATTATTAGTTGATCATGTATTCACATCAGTTGTTTGAGGAGGAATCCACCTGTCGACATGAAGTGTTGTCCAAGAAACAAGGTTATCATCAAGAAAAGAATGCACAAATAGTCCAAGGGTTAAAATCTCAAAACAAGTGTTTGGAGCTCAAGCACATAGGTGCCACTAATAAATGCCTACGCCCTGGTGGATTTGGATATCAAGTGCCAATGCATTGCCATTAGTCAATCAAAAATATTGAATGTGTCTAGCTGCCATGAAGGTGCCAATGAGGAGTTTTATAAAAACCAAGGAAATCCCAAGTTATCATGCCAATGTATTGAAAGTCACAGGTTTATGGGTGTTGTTAGTGTATTGTTGTGCCAGATGCATTATTTAGCAGGGAAAGAACACCACATGGAAGCATCAAACAGTTGGAGAAAGTGTTCACTTTCTAGAAAAATTCCAAGTGTCAAAGGAAGTTAGGGCATCGACAGAGTCCCCTTTGCTATGAAAATTTCACAACATCATAGCCATCACTTGATTTGTTTATGTTTGTAAGAAATTAAAGGATTACAAAAAATACAAAAAGGGATCGAAGCAAGGAAAATCTGTAAATATGCAGATTTGTTTTATAATCATTTGAAACAAATGGTAGAAAATTAAGGTATAATCATATCGAGCATATAAAGTTTGAATTGGTAGCATCTAAGAAGAGTAGAGGTAGTTAAATGACAAAATCCAAATTAGAGATAAAGGTCGAGTATTAACAATTCCTCTAGTTTAGGCAGGTTGAGCATACCTCCAAGTGGCATTTTTGAGGTCCTTTGCAATTATTTCCAGCCAACAAATCCTCCAGTAACTTCAATGATTCGAGACAATTGCCAGTTGTTCCGTATTAAATCCTAGAAATCAGAAAAGTTGTTAAACTAATTCTATCCTTTGTAATTGTTTACTATTTTTGGAAAGGAGTTAGAAGGCTCGAATATTTGAGCTTAGTAGGTAAGATTTCTATATAAACTGATAAAAAAGATAATGAAGGGGTTCGCCCTTCAGCTGGTGAAGCTATTGTACTATGTATGGATTTCTCTAAGCATTTGTTTTTTGAATTAATACAAAGTATTGTGGTTTTGGAGACAAAGATTCATCAGAGTATTGTTCTTGGTGTGTTTTTCCTGTTAATACGTTTTTCATTATTATTTGTTCTTTTGAGTATTTAGTTGAGCATAAATTTTTGGAAATCATCTACTTTTGATACTTCATTTATACAGTAAATACTTGTTTATGTGTTAAACATTTCAAGTTCATATTTCATCTGTATTTGGTGCTCTATCCATGGTGATCTATCCCCTTTCGGTTTTTCTTCTAAATTTACATTAAGAACTCACCCTTTGTTAGGTGCTCTTAAGTGTAACGGGTTTTCCTTTTCTCTTTTCTTCTGCTATCCAAAATATTGTTCATTTGTTGAAGAACAGTAATTACTTTTCCTTTGCATTCTGAGAGTACACCACCAGTTATTGACTCATATTTTTTTTAAGTTAAGGCTTTGACTCCATTTCCCAATGTTTTCCTTCTCTTGCTTGTCCTACCAACCCCTTTAAAAAAACAAAAACAAAAAAAAGACATGTCCTAGTGCAGAATCTGACCTATGTGTGCTTATAGTTGAGTCTTTTGACTTTATCAATATTTTACCATTGAGAGATCCCTCTCTAGTTGTATAGGTTATAACACAACCTAAATTCTAGTTTGAAATGGTTACCTTTATGGTTTTCCTTTTGCATCCAAGGAAATCGTAGAGTGATAACATTTTTGCGCCATTGTCAAGGAGCAAAGAACAAAGTAATCTTCCCTGGGAGAACGACATAGAATAGATCCATCTCTTGATGGTATACATAAACAAGACACTAGTTTGACTACAATATTCTACCTGGCGACTCCAACTTCTTCACAAATGAATATATTGACAACTTCACTAGTTTGAAATGGACAAGATACTTGCTCATAGGTATGCATTTTGTGATTTCTCAAACATAGTTGGCTTTCCACATCCAGTGCCTACTATAGTTGAATGGGATGACTATATTCCCAGATTCAGAGGAAGAAAGTATGATCATTCCGATGAGAACTTATTAAATTTTCATAAATGCATGCTTGAACATGATTTTGTCCATGAGGATGTCTTAATCAAGATGTTCAATTTTTATTTAGAAAAACATGATTGTGAATGGTGTCAATCCCTCCCCAATGCTAGCATTCATTCGTTGAAATATTTTCATATTGCATTCAATAATTATTGCAAACAAGGTTATTGTGACGATATCCTATATGAAGGATGTTGTATGGAATTTGATAGGTTATATAGAAGATATGCCAATCAAAGTGTTTACAATCAAGAAATTTTTGAAGAAATTATTCCTCAATATTTTCAACATGTTTCCCATGGTTTTGAAAATGACATGCTTTCTCAAGAAATTAAAGTTGAAGCAAATGAGAAGATCCATGACATGCTTCTTGCTTAAATTTTTCATTATTCTGATCAATGTGGGAAGGTTTTTAATATGGTAGAAGCTACATTTGAAAACACTAAAATCAACCTCCAGTATGCTTTAGTTTTGCAGATTATTAAGATTGGCAGCAATCATGAAGGAGAAAATATACAGAGGCAATCCAATATTCAATTGGGACCGGTAAAGAAAGTCATTATTGAGGTATTATGAGTTCAATTTGCAACTTATGACAGTGTTTTCATTTTTCAATAAGGAGCATAGGTGCTTTCAAGAATACAATATGAAGAGATCAATGGATTAAAGAAATGGAGTTGCGAGTTCTTGGCAGCTCGCAGGGAGAACGCCATACCGCATGGAGCCCATGTTAGTACAAAAAATTGCAGTAGAAAATTTGGTCATTTTGTAGTGTCGGTGAAATAGGATATTTTGCAGTGCCAACTTCATCAATGCCGGTTTCAAAACTATGGCAGGGTACTAGTGATTTTATCAAAATAAAAAATTATTGGGCCCGAAGGCCCAATCTCTTGGTTTCCAAACTAAGCATCCAAGTCTACAAGATATCGACCAACACAATAACACAACAACAATTCAAGCACCAATTCACACTCCTCAATGATGAGTTTATTCTGCAGATGAAATTCAATTCTAAAGGCACAATGATTATTGGTTGATCACATATTCACATCAGTTGTTAGAGGATGAATCCACTCATCGACATGAAGTGTTGTCCAAGAAGCAAGGTTATCATCAAAAGAATAATGAAAAACTCATCCAAGCGTTAAAATCTGAAACCAGGTGTTGGGAGCTCAAGCACCTAGGTGTCACTGATAAATGCCTATGACCTAGTGGAGTTGGATATCAAGTGCCAACGCATTGCCAATAGTCAATCGAAAATATTGAATGTGTCCAAATTCCATGAAGGTGCCAATAAGGAGTGTTATAAAAAACAAGGAAATCCAAAGTTATCATGCCAATGTATTGAAAATCCTGGGTTTATGGGATTTGTTAGTGTATTGTTGTGCCAAATGCATTATTTGGTAGGGGAAGAATGCCACGTGGAAGCATCAAGTGGTTGGAGAAAGTTTTCACTTTCTAGCAAAATTCCAAGTGTCAAAGGAAGTTAGGGAATCAAGAACATCTTTGTTGTAGATTTTAATCTTGTACAATATTTACTGCAAACAGAGTTTTAGTAAAAGAACAGAAAACATACAATGGAAAATACAAACATTACACAAATATTTTTCCCCTAGAAGCCCAAACCGGGAAAACCAACATATTTTATATTCATTCATAGTGATACATTGTTTACAATAAAATATACATATAGGAGACATCGACATTCAAAACCCTAACCCAATGACTTGTATTAGTCAACAACCCTAATTCCTTAACCAAAAATAGAAAACCATCGACAAAAAACCATGTGCCGAAAAACCACCCAACAATGGACACAAAAATCGAGGCAACATGTTTCCCGAGGAAACAAATTGACACTACTACTCATGCAAAGAATATAACACATACCCAACATTCTCCCACTTGTTGTTTTCTTTTCATACTGAGGGTTACAAGGTTACATAGTCAACAATCCACAACAGCAATGCCCATGGATCCTCTACACCAAGAGAACTTCTTAGTTCTCACAGATTTTGTTAATGACTCTGCAACATTCTTCAAAGTGTCCACCTTCATCAACAAAACTTTATTTTCTTCAACCATGTCTCTCACAAAGTGATATTGAATATCAATATGCTTTGTCTTTGAATGATAAGCCGAGTTCTTTGCCAAAAAAATTGCACTCTGACTATCACAATCTATCCTTACAGCTTGTCGTACCAACCCAATACCTAAACACAACTTTTGTAACCATATTGCTTCCTTACTTTCATGAGTGGCTACCATGTATTCAGATTATGTAGTTGAAAGTGCCACTATATCCTGTATTTTGTTCATCCAACTTATTTCTCCTCGAAACAGGTTAAACACATACACACTTGTAGACCTCCTATGATCCAGACCTCCAGCCCAATCTGCATACACAATCTATGTATATCAAACACTTTGTCCAGTCCTGTTCTTCCTTGGTAGCACAATCCATAGCAAGAAGTTCCACGCAAATACCTAAAAACCCTTTTTACTATTATTCAATGCTCCTTCCCTAGTTTTGACATATACATGCTCAAAACTCCCACTGCATGTGCAATGTCTGGTCTAGTACAAACCATTTCATATATCAAACTACCAACTGCACTCTCATATGGAACATGAGACATGTCCTCCTCCTCTTCCTGTGTCTTTCGACACTAATCCACAGATAAATTTACACCAACATGAATAGGAACCTTGACCAATTTACATTCCTGCATATTAAACCTCTACAATATTGTCTTGATATTTTTTCTCTGATTTAACCATAGTTTCCTCTTTTTCCGATCTCTTTTAATTTCCATGCCCAAAATGAAATTTGAAGCACCGATATCCTTCATGTCAAATTTAAAAGAAAACTGAGTTTTCACATCCTGGATAATCTTCTTGTTGTTTCCTATCAACAACATGTCATCCACATACAATACCAAATAAATCAAATGATCACCAATTAATTTAAAATACACACAATGATCCTCTTTTATTTTTTTGAAACTAAGTCCCAACATATAGTATCAAAATTTTGATACCACATCCTTGGTGGGTTTTTTAAACAATACGGGGACTTTTTTAGCTTGCATACCAGCTCCTTATTTCCCTTCACAACAAATCCTTCTTATTGCTTCATATAAATTTCTTCTTCCAAATCCCCATGTAGGAATGATGTCTTCACATCCATCTGTTCTACTTCAAAATAAAATGCAACAACAACAACAACAGATAACATAAATCTCATACAGTTTACCTTGGAAACAGGAGAAAAAATCTCACCAAAATCAATTCCCTCAACTTAGGAATAACCCTTTGCTACTAACCGACCTTTGTATTTCTCCACTTTTCCTTCTTTTTTCAGCTTCTTTTTAAATACCCATTTGCTGCCAATGGGATTTATTCTAGTCGGCAACTCCACTAGATCTAAAGCCTCATTCTTATCCAAGGATGCCATTTCTTTGTCCATGGCCTTTTTCCAAAGATTTCCATCCTCTGAATCCACTACCTCCCTGATAGTTTTAGGATCATCATCAGCAATAGACAAAGAAAAATTTGAACGGAAATTGGATGGAGTATACCTTTTTGGTATCCTTCTTTCTTGAACCAATATCCTCAATACTGGAGTATGAGGATCTTCTTCTTCTTATTCATGTTCTTTTGTAGAGTCTGATTCATCATCCTTTAAATCAAAATCTATTTTCTATGGTTCTTCCTTACTTGGTAGGAATTCTTGTTTAAAAACATCCTTCATTTCTCTAAATACCACATCTCGACTATACACTACCTTCTTAGTTTCTGGATTCCAAATCTTATAACCATTGAGACCATCTTTATATCCAATAAATATACACTTTTCAGCCTTATTATCTAGCTTACTCATGTTTTCCTTTGGAACATGAACATATGCATCACATCCAAATACCTTGAGATGTGTGAGATAAGGTTTCTTACCAGTCCATAGCTCTTGTGAAGTATTGTCATACAACAATGATGAGGGTGATATGTTGACTAGGTAACATGCAATACCCACTACCTCTACCCATAATTCTTTCCCTCACCTGACACCACTGAGTATGCACCTTTCTTTTTCCATCAATGTCTTGTTCATCCTTTTTGCATCTTCATTTTGTTGAGGTGTATATGGAGAAGTCTTCTTCCTTTCTATACCACACTTCTTACAAAATTCCTCAAATTCATTCTCACAGAACTCTCCACCATTATCTGTCCTCAACACCTTAATTATTTTCCTTGTTTGATTCTCAACAAGAGCCTTGAACTCTTTAAAACTATCAAAGACTTCATATTTCTTCCTAAGGAAATATATCCAAGTATTCCTCGAGAATTCATTGTTGATACTGAGAGGGAGGTGAATCAGTATCAATTACAATTAAAACCTTTTTCAAATTATACTTAAACCATTCAATTATATCCAATGGTCAATGAACAATAGTATAAGAGTTACACCAATACACCACAATACACCATGCACAATATATGAGAGATAATCAATAGTTATTGTTCAAGGGAAGTAATGACTTCCAAAGGTAGCTACAACTTCCAAATGTAAAGGGAGGGATAAACCTCTAAGAGGGAGATACAATCCTCCAATATAAAGAGAGATTTGAACTCTCCATCCTTTCCCCTTCCTTCCACCCAAGAATATATGAGAGATAATAAAACTTTACATTAAATCATCACCATCAACCAATCATCACATAGAACCTGATAATGCTTCCTAAGAATTCTTCAATTTTTTGGCACAAATCCTGATGTATGTGGGATATAGTGGAGCAGTATGCATATACACATGTTGTATAGTAGGCAATATGCGTACATGTGGAAAAATATTTATTTTTGGCTCTAGATTTTATCAACGGGGAAGCTAAGTCTGCATGGGGAAGTGGAAAAAGCCCTTCTGGGAGATATTGCATAGGGTGAGGAAAATATTGATATAACAAGATGATACCTGGGCTGGTCCCCATACATCTGTATGCACAATCTCTAACCTTTCACTCTTCTCTTCTTTTCTAACTCTAAGAAATCTGAATCTCTTATGTTTTCCATAAAAACAATGCTCACAGAAATCCAAATCAATGTGTTTAAGATCTAGCAACAAATTTCTTTTGTGAATTATCTGCATCTCCTTCTCACTCATGTTTCCAAGCCTATGATTCCATAGTTTTGTATCCACTCATGTTGAAGATAAAGAGATAGAAGAGTTGGTATTACCAATACATAAATACAATGTACCTACCTTCTCTCATTTTTCTATCACCAATGATCCTTTGGTGACCTTCCACACTTTGTCTATAAATATGGACATGCAGCCTTCACTTTCCAACTTCCCTGCTAAAATTAGATTTTTCCTTAGATCTGTAACATGTCTTAACTCTTTCAACAACCATTGGTTTCCATTCCTTTGCTTTATTTTTACCTTTACCATTCCAACAATTTTTCATGGTGCATCATCACCCAAATGAACCTATCCAAAATCACCTTGAACATAATATAGAAAATATTTCCTATGGGGTGTGGAATGAAATGAAGCCCCTGAATCTACTACCCAAGACTCATAAATATTATCTATAGAAAGAATCAAAGAATATTGTAATACATCACCTATTACATTTGCTTCTTGATTTTTTTGCTTCTGTCCATCTCTTTGATTCTTTGGAGCTATGTGGTCTTTCTTCAGATGTCCTTTCTTTCCACAATTCTAGCACTCTATATTTCCAAGTCTAGATTTGGATCTTCCCTTCCTAGAATTCCCAAATTTTCCTGAGCCCTTTCCTCTATCCTTTTGTCTTCTCATGTTCTCCATGTTCAACGAATTACTTGATGTCTCACTTGTGCTTTTCCATCGCATTTTCTCACTAAGGATAACACCAACAACATCATCAAATTTTAAAGTGTTTGAACCAGAGACAAAGTTACTTAAATCCATGACCAAGTCGTTCCATATTTCTAGCAATGAGCACAAGATTAGAAGAGCCATGAACTCATCATCAAAGTCCACTTTTATAGAACTTATATGATTAGTAACCATATTAAATTCATTTAAATGATATGAAACATATCCACCTTATGACATCTTCATATTAAATAATCTCTTCATTAGAAATATCTTATTGGATGTTGAGGGTTTTTCATACAGTTTAGCCATTGCATCCATCATCTCCTTCATTTTCTTTTCTTTCAAAATATTGAACGCCACCGACGTTGTCAAGCTCAATCGTATCATTCCTTGTGAATTTCTATCAAGAACATCCCATTATTCATCCTTCATGGCCATTGGCTTCTTTACTATTCCACCCAATGGTGGGAATAGATCCTTCTAATACAAATAATCTTACATTTGCATCTTCCAGAACTGGTAATTTTGACTGTTAAATTTCTCGACCCTAAACTTTCCATATCCCGCCATTTCTCCCACTCAAACTAGGAACCCTCTTTTCTTGCGAGTTACCTTTCACTCTGATATCAATTGTTATAAAAATAGGATCATGGAGCAATAAAATAAAACAAATGTGTAAATAAAACATAGAATATACACAATACAATAGAGACACAGATATACGTGGTTCACCCAGTGTGGGCTATGTCCTCCAGAGAAATTTATAGGTCCTTCCTTTATTATTATCCACCAAATGAAGGGATACAACCTACAACACACCCATTGTAACTTCCTCTTCTTTCTCTCACATTCTCCTCACTCAAAATACAATATTCGCAATGATCCATAGTCACAGTACATTTCCCTCATAACAGAGGGTTGCCTTCTAGGGAAAAAAACCCTAACATAACTTCTACCATCAGATTTGTGACCTTATAATGAACGATCCAGATTTACAATGAAATTACAATATACATTTATAATGAAAATTTTCCTTTGGGGGCCTGCATTCCCCCAAA
>JZKD02S0349212.1:212586-256591 GCA_000966675.3 Picea glauca
CCTGCACTCCCCCGCATGGAAGAGTGTACATTCTTCTGGGGTGTAAAGTCTTTGTTGGGCCCTTCGTTTTTGGGAAAGAATTGTGCAAGTTTTGATTAAGCATGAGTTGCGAAAACTTCATCATAAGCTGAAAGAAAAGAATAGCATAAAATAGTTGCAGGAGCTAGCACAACACCAGCTAAGCAATAAACAGTTGCAATAGAACAAGAAAGTGAGAAAGCTGAACAGAAAGACATAACCCAGCTATACATAGGACTAAATATAGATGTAAGGAGGTTGGCCCTCAAGGTTGAGTTGATATATCAGGATGTTGTTATGTTTATTAGAGAAATCCAAGGTTTTTGGGATTAGCTAGTGAAACTTGATGTAAGAGACAGCCCAAAGTCTATACTGAACATCTCTATGTAGTTCTGAATCTGTAATAAAGGAAAGATCTGGAAGCTAATATGAAGAACCAAAATTTCAAATATAATGTGTCTTTGTATGTTACTTATGCATTGCATTATTCATTTATGATTTATGAGTTATGTCTAATGGTTCTATGGTTAATCATTGTTCATACCATAAGTAGGTTTGGTTCTTGCATTTAGATGGTTCCGATTTGATAGTGTTGATTACACAAGAATGGGGGTGAGTTTCGAACACTCTATGGATCATCCTTAGTCTTCTCCCTACCCTTCCTTATCTATTTGTATCAACAGCGCTTTCGATGAGACTTCTTCTCTTCGAAGGTGATGAAAATGCCAGTGCTCTAGACTACATGGTGTCTTTTGTTTGTAACCTGAGAAGAACTCTAGTCTGACCAAATTCGTGCCAACAAAATGGTTCCATTGTCGGGACTTGTATTAAAAGGGAACCTGTAGGAATAATTCTACTGTCGATCCATAGATCTGGCATTGAGCAATGGTGGGAAAGAAACTGTAATGCCTTCATATGGAAAGAAACAAAACTAAGAAGAAAATCAGTGGGAACTACTCAAGAAGTGATCTTTTACTCAGAAAGATCAAGTGACCAGTATGAGATTTTTGGGTTAAATTCCCGGAAGAATTTTTTCACTAGATCAAGAGGCTCCAAGAAGCTCCAGATTTCCAGGGACGAGTCAAGAAGATACTGACAAGTTAGTAGCACTCCAGAGGCTGGATTGCCCAGTCACACGGGTCGTAGATTTATGGGTTACTACCATGATAGAAGGATACATAATTGAATTTGCAACTGAGAACCACCAGTCTTTCTCGCGGGCAGAAGAAATTTTCAAGAGAGGCTCAAGGGGAAGACTTTTAAGAGAAATACCCATGTGGATTAAATCCTTCTTGGCGAAGGAAGGGATGTTGACTATGTCTCCGACCGAGATGGTAGCGTAAACACCCTCGCTTGGGGTAGGGAGAGATGGGGTGAGAGTCATGGCATGAGAGAGGGGAAGGATTCTTTGACAAATGGGGGGGAAACAATAAGAAATGGATTAAAGAGATGAGCAACCCTTGAAGAGATCCACCATAGTTGAGAATTTGCGGCATGGCAAGATCAAGAAAGTTGCAAGACATTCTGAAATGTTGGGGAGAGAAGGAGAATTAGGAGAAATAGAGGAAAGGCATATGGAAGAACTGCAAAGGATGAGAAGACAGGAATGACTAGCCAGTCAAATATTAAGCGAGAGAGAATCAAGGAGAGAAAGAAGTCCCCAAGAAGTGGGACGAGAAGGAGAAATCATGGATGTAAGAGAGGAGGAAGCTGGCGTGAATCTTGGAGGAGAAAGAGAAGATTCAGCCCCAATATCAGGAGAGGTCGGGAATCCGGCCGAAGAGATCATCCTAGTGGAAGCTAATGAGACCCCCCAAATCAAATAAATCCACCCCAAAGCCAGTGATGCCAGCCCCGAATCACCCATACCCCAACTGCCTTCTATACAAGCAGTAAGTACAACACTACCTTCTCATGCAAACTTTATTCTAGTACAATTAGCTAACCAACCACAACCTGGAAGTGAGAGTACAGGGAGGATATTGGGATCCCCTAGTAGATCGCAAGAAGGACCATTAGTGTTCATACTGATACGAACAATAGGACCAACAATGGCCAGCAATGCGGGAGGGTTGATTGCCCAATACCCAGAATTTTGGGGTAAGGGAGATGAAGACGTTGAATAGCACTAGTTCTTGTGTGAAGCCATCTGGAGATCCAGAGGGACACTGGATGCGAACAAGTTGGTCAAATTCTAGACTACCTTGAGAGGTCGCACTCTCAAATGGTACATGAAGATCATTGAACCAGGAGTTCCAGGGATGCAAGGTCAAGCGTTCACACTTGACCAAGTACAAACGAGGTTCATAGAAGAGTTCAAACTACCTCAGTCAGAACAATAGGCTCTATCCGAGTTGTGCGAGATCCAATGGACGGAAGGTGAATCATCTTGGGAGTATAGCCATAAGTTCAAATATGCCATAGGAAGGCTGGCACATGCAAGCCATGAATAAAATCAAAGAGAGTGCTACATTCAGGGACTGCTACCCCTGACTCAGATTCCGCTAACACAACAGTGAATAGCCACATTAACAGATGCCTTGGAACAATCAATGAAGATTGAAGACATGGAAGGATACCTTGGGAGATTGAGAGTAAACCGACCCCCGGTAGATGCGAATTTAGTGCAACTACAAGGGTAGATATCAACACTTATAGAAAAGATTCAGGAGCTGACGATACCTAGACCAGGACGACCATAGGTTTGGTGCACCGTATGCTATACAAAAGGTCATTTGGTGATTGAATGCCCATGAATGAGAGGAATGGGACCTCCTCATAACCTAATGATAACCCCACCAGGACTTGCAAGAGTAGTTGTGCAAGTATCGACAAACCCACTGTTCCATCACCCCACCCCATATCATGCTTTCCCATGAGGACAAGCAGCAACAACAGCGGAATATTGTGAGATTTTTTGAACCCACAGCCATGGACCAAGACAGTGCCCCATCATGCAAAAATATTTGACGGTACCAAACACAGTCCACTATGAGTCCTACACATCTACCACACACACTACTAATAAATGTAGGGCATTCGATGCACATGCGGACAGGCTAGACAGAACAACATTCCAGGTAAATGAGAACCCTCATGGACCAGGAAGAGGTCGAGGAGGTGGAGCTGGAGGAGACTTTATAGGAGGAATAACTGGAGGAAGAGATCTGAGCAGATGCTACAACTGTGATGAACATGGTCACTTGGCTAGAGATTTTCCTCATCAAAGGCGACCATGCTTCTCTCACTACAGAACCAACGAACTAGCAACCCAAGACTGCCCAGAGCTAGTTGTGAAGTGGGAAGATAGGGTGTGGAAAAGAGGAACTAACCTCATTAGTTCAGAGATCAAAAGGATTTCTAAGGGACAATTACCAAATCTTAATTTTGTTACTCGAGGAGGAGCAAAGACAGGAGTTGATGTTGATACCCTACTGAAGATTCAGAAAACAACACCTAAGGGAGACAGGTATGACCCTCTAAAGAAAAAATTGTTCTTTAAATATGCCAGAGAAGTCATCCAGAACATTCCCAATTGTGAAATGCAAGAGGATCCCCCTCAACCAGTTGTATATCCTAAAGTAGCACAAGTACCTATTTCACCCCCTGCACCTAGAAACCTTGTAGGCTTACCAAGACAACCTGATCAGCCTCAAAACACATTTGACCTCTGGTTTCAATTGTTCTCTGACATTCTCAAGAATGATCAACTGACAAAGAAATTGTGAAATGCATTGTACCTAGTCTTAGGGAATGAAGAAACTTTAGAAGCAAGGATTTGAGCTAACCTTCCTGAGAAGAGTACTCAGAGAGTGCAATGAAGAAAAGTAAGATCAGGAAAATAATTTTGACTGATAGCCCAGTTGGATGACTTTGAAATTAAGGACGTCATGTTGGACCTAGGGTCAGATGTGAACATTCTTCCCTAGAAGAACTGGGAAGCCTTAGGAAAACCAAGACTGACATATTCCCCAATTCATTTAAGAATGGTAAACCAATACTATATATTTCCCATAGGAAGACTGGAGAATGTGGAAATCGATGTAGCAGGGGTAAAAATAGTGGCTAAATTTGAAGTCATTGAAATCATGGGAGACAATAACCCCTACCCTGTGCTACTTGGCATCGATTGGGCCTACAAAAACTATGAAATAATTGACTTAAAGAAAGACACCGTGACTTTTGAAGCTGAGGGAATCAAGGTAGTTCAACCTTTGGACCCATATGTAGGACCCAAGTACAGAGAACCAACAAACAATAATATAGAAGGAGAATACCTAGACTAGTTGTACACCATAACAATTGGGACAAGAAACGATTATATAAACCCAACTGTGGATTGATCAGTAAGCTAGATAAGTAGACAGTCAGCAGACGAAGATTCAGAACTGGCTTTTGATAGTTAGAAACAAGGTTCGTACGAAAAATTCTCAAGAAGATGTGCAACTGTCAAAATGACCAGATGGATTGGGACCGAGGTTAGAAGACACCCAGTATATGATGGCACCTTAGATCTAGATAACTGTTTGCAGTATATAGAAGAATATGTGGGAGAAGATCAAAGAGTATAGGTACTAGATATGGCTTTTTAGAACACCCCTGCCAGATGGTGGGCTACGCATAAAGATGCACTCAAAACTTGGGATGAGGTGAAGCAAGTTATTCAGTACGGGTTCGGGCACCAAGAGTAGCTGGAATCATAAACCCAGATGGGTCTCCAAGATGCACAACCATTCAGGGGAAAATCGAACCCTAGAATACACATCCAATAGTGCGTGACATAGTGGCAGGTTGTGCAGATACCCTCTCACCTATGGATTCAGGTATTTCCCTAGTCTCTAGGCCCAATCCTGAAATCTTAGTTCATACATGAGGAAACCAGAAGACAGACCAGCGATTGGAAAACATTGGCAACTCATTTTTTCAAAGACTTCTCCTTTACAAGTAAGTTCCCTAAGCTTGAACTAGTCCTGCAAAAGATTAGAGAACTTATTTTTACAACCAATTATGATAAGAGATCAAACTTTGGAGTGTGTCCCAAGAATACCCAAGAACTTTAGACTAAAATCCACTTACCTTTGATCGAAAATCTCATAGAATGTTATCAAATTAGCAAAGCTTTAGAAAGCCTAGACGAATTAGAAGAACTAAGAAACCTAGCCATCAAAGAGACCGAGGGGAACAGATAAATCCAAAACACTATACGTAGCCAGACCGATAGCTCCTACAATCACTCGTTAAAACTGTAGAGACTCAACATAGGGACCAAGGAGCAACCCAAAATAGATTTGGTGGGTGATTACTAGGATGAAAAAACCAGTCAGGAAATAGAAAGTTTACTACAGGAATACGAGGATTTGTTCCCAAGGACTATTTCAAAATTGAAGGGAATCAAAGGAGTTATGGGAGAAATGAAGATAGATTTAAAACCAGGATCCAAGCCTATCAGACATAGGTCATACCATCTTAACCTGAGAGTAAAAGAGAAAGTTAAGAAGGAGATTAATAAAATGCTAGAAGTCGGTCTTATTTTTCTAGTAGAAGAAGAAAAATGGGTTAGCCCAATAGCCATCCAGAGAAAGAAAGACACTGAGGATATTAGAGTCTTTGTGGACTACAGAAACCTCAACTCTTCCTGTGTGCATGACCCTTTCCCAACACCCTTCACCAATGAGGTCCTAGAACAGGTTGGAGGGAAGGAAGCATACTCATTTACAGATGGATTTTTAAGATACCACCAAGTTAGGATTGTTGAAGAGGAAAAGAGAAAAACCACCTTCATTACCGAATGAGGATCTTTTGCATATAATGTGATGCCATTTGGTTTAAACAACGCCCCTGCAGTTTTCTCCGGGATTTTGATAGCAGTCTTTAGAGATTTCATTCACAAGTTCATAGAATTCTATATGGATTATTGGACAATATATAGCATGATTAAGGAACATATATCACTACTAAGGCTAATGTTCGATAGATGCCAAGAGTTACAAATCTCATTAAATCTCAAGAAGTGTATCTTATGTGTGCCACATGGAAATTTTTTGGGCCACATAGTCTGTCGAGAAGGAGTACTGGTAGACCCAACTAAAGTTGCGGTCATTACGAATATGCTACCACATACAAGCATTAAACAGTTGTTCTCCACACTAGGACATATAGGCTACTATCGCAGGTTCATTCAAAGGTATGCTAACATTACTACACCTCTGGAAAAGCTCCTGAAAAAGGATGAAACATTCTGATGGACTCCTGAATGTGACAAAGCATTTGAGACACTTAAGGAGAAGCTCATTACAGCACCAATCCTAATATTCCCAAACTGGGATAAAGAATTTCATGTCCATGTAGACGCTTCAGGAATTTCTCTAGGAGCTATCCTAGTGAAACCTAGAGATGGAGATATGGATCACCCTATCTACTTTGCGATCCAAAATCTATCACAAGCAGAGCACAACTACACAACAACAGAATAGGAAGGATTAGAAATTATCTATGCTTTACAGAAATTTAGAAATTATCTATTAGGATCTCATTTTAAATTCTTTACTGATCATTCAACACTAAAATACCTACTTAACAAACATGTGTTGGAAGGGAGAATTTGCAGATGGTTGCTATTATTTCAAGAATTTTCCTTTGAAGTCATCATAAACCAGGATGATGCAACATTGGACCCAACCATATATCTAGACTAGACTCAAGATAAAGCGACGGAGCAGTCAATGACCAGCTCCTAGATGCAGATTTATTTAGAATCAAGGCCATACCAGAATACCTGGAGGACATAGCAGTCTTTCTCAACACAGGAGCATGCCCTGAAACATATTCCGTAACCCAGAAATTCCATATGGTCGTCAAAGTAGCATATTATCAGCTGATTGTCAGCTAGTTGTATAAAATAGGGCTAGACAGCATCCTCAAACGATGTGTCCTAGATCACAAAAGGAAGGATATACTCTGGGAATGCCATAGCAGAATTGCAGGAGAACACGTAGGAGGAAAGGAAATGGCACAGAAAGTTCTACAAGAAGGACTTTGGTGGTAAACACTTTTCAAGGATGAAAAATCATACGCTAGATCGTGTGATGTTTGTCAATGGGTGGGAAATCCGTCACGACTAGATGAATTACCACTACAACCAGTTAGATCTCTACAGGCATTTGAGAAATGGGTAGTTGACTTCATTGGGCCAATCAACCCTATAGAAAAACATTCAAAGGCAAGATACATCATTAACTCAAATGACTACCTTACTCGTTGGGCAAAAGCAGCAATGGTACAGGATTGTTCGACGGATACTGCCTCCAGGTTCATTTTCAAGAATATCATTACTCACTTCGGATGTCCCAGGAGCCTAACCAGCGATCAGGGATCTCACTTCATTAGCAGTATCATAGCAACACTTACCTCAGAATTTTTTATTCAACATCACAAGAGTAGTCCATACCACCCACGGGCCAACGAAATAGTTGAAGCCTTCAACAAAATCCTGGAAAAGGGACTAACAAAAGTCTGTTGTGCAAACTGAGAGGACTGGGATGATAGATTTCCAGTGGTACTATGGGCCTATAGGAAAAAAAAAAAAAAACTCCACTAATATACACCATTCCATTTGGTTTACAGAAAAGAGTCAGTGGTGCCCGCAGAGTTCATCACCCCAAGCCTATATATTGCACAAGCCACACATATGACAAATGAAGAATCAGTGGTGCAAAGACTTGTGAAGCTACAAGAACTTGAAGAAACCATATTTCTGGCAAACTTCCATCAATTGGTTGAAAAGGAAAGACAGAAAGCTTGGCATGACCTCCACATTAAAAACAAGGTATTTATACAAGGAGACAAGGTGTTACTCTATGACAGTTGATACCAAAAGCATTCTGGCAAGCTTTGCATGCACTGGTTGGGACCCTTCATAGTTCCGAAGATCCGACCATTAGGAGCAATTCGAATCAAACAACTAGATGGTGTTATATGACCGGGATGGGTGAATGGCGCTCACCTGAAGCCCTACCTCTCCCGAAACTAAGAAGAAGAGAAGTCGCTCCAATCCGACGGAGCTTGTACAATAGTTAGATTTGAGTTTTTTTTTTCTTTCAAAAAAATAAAAGAAAATCTTTATTAATAATGTCCATGTGTGTAGTGTTGCACCATAAAACATAGTTCAATTATGTTGTTTAAGTGTTGGTTGATACAGAGCTGATGACACAGCAGCAGCAAACCTGAAATATGAAAGGTCCATTAACGACAGTCATCAAAAATGACAAGGACAACCTTTGTGGTCGGAGGGACCACGCACCCAAATCCAATATGAGTTAAAGGCCAAGCACACCCAGTCCAATCAAACCCTTTAATGACATTTCGGTACTCCAACTATCACCTGTTATGCCATAAAGCCGCATTATGCCAAGATGCCATCGAACTTCACGTCGGGGCACCCACCCGCCAAACATAAAGGTCCCAATTTGGCTATGTCCCTATTCCACTCAGACGAGTAAATACCAAGATAGCCTAATTGGATTTCCCTTGATCAAACTATTCCATCAGACAACTCACACCTTGTTACGTCTATATGGTCATAATAAGGAGCAGTTATTCATAAAACTTACTTGTTAAGCCCGACACAAAATTCTCAGAACTCAACCGAAAAAAGTATTGTTTCTAACAACAAGCTTAGCTATTTCCAAACCCAGCAATGCAAACCAGTTAAGGACCATTGCCAAACCTTCAAATAGAGCCTTAGTTCTAAAAATGACCATAGACGTGCTCATGCCAAGAGAAGCAACTAGCCAAAACACCATGACTAAAGAAGCAGTACCGGATGAGATTTGTGACCCCCGGGTCGAGATTATAGGTGATCTCAAAGGGAAGACAGAACAAGTCAACCTACTCAACCTTGAACTCACGGATTCAGCCCTATTTCCACAAATGCACCCATACGTCTTTTGGGAGTTAGCCCCAGAAGGAACAGGAGATATGCACTTTAGACCAAAAAAGGATTTCATCAACCTATTCAACTCCATTATCATGAACCTGAGAGACTTACTAGTCTTCGGCACCACTAGCGAAATTGCACGCTGCACGAAGTTCCTGATAAGTAGAGTGCACGAAATAAGCCTATGGTTGGATAAGAAATATCCAATCCATGCACAAGATATCCAGCAGCTTACCAGACTATCCTCTGAAGGAGAGGATGTGTCGAAGGGATTTCAGGGACCTAAAAAACATGGGAAGAAGAAAGGTGAGCTCAACTTGTACGAGAATTTTAACACCAAGAGAGGAGGACGCACAATAGTCATTGAGCCAATACTACCCGAAACAGTCCAGACTTCCTGCTACTTCATAGCTAGCAAGGTTATGAGGTTCTATTATAAGGGATAATGCACCCTAGATGCACTATCAGTTGTCAACTTCTGAAATCAGGGAGCAATATTCAACTGGTGTAGCTTCTTTCTATAGGAAATACTCAAAGATTGCAAGGAGGCATAGGAGAAAGGAGGCACCTTTACCTATGGATACATGCTTATGGAATTCGTGATGCTCAAATGGAAGTCATCGGTGGGTAGACAACTAGCAGTACCGGATAAAAGGCACCTGGAAAAAATGTTCGAGCCATGGCAGTCCAAACCAGACTCAGAGAACATAGCACTCAACAACGCAGCATTCGCCAAATGGTATAATGTTATGATAGACGCAACACAGCAACCGCATATCTTGCAGGACATCCTCCATAACAACACGAGGAATATCGTCTTTATCATGAACTGGCACAACACCTATGTCTAGCTGAGACATGCCAGCCGGGAACATTTCCATACAGGACTGCTACCATTCTATCTAGACGAGGAAGCATTCTACAAGGATGTCATGTCATGGCCTGGAGTTAAAAGTGGCCCATGCAAATCAGGAATGCATTACATTTTTCTGACCGATCTAAGTAATAAAAAAGACAAGGAAACAGGAGAGTGACCGTGCTCAGGCCCCGAGCAGAAAAACCTAGACACTCTGGCACAAACCAATTCCAAGGAAGAAGAAGAAAAACTACAGTTGGAATGGAGGAAAATACTTCCCCCCCATAGAGTTTCCATCCAATGCCATGCTATCAGGTGCGCAGGTCAACCAGATCCTGGGCACTATGCTTACCACTGAACTGACGGGAAAAAGGCCCAGAATGGGGGTCTCGCCAAACAAGCCCATGAATCCACAACCCCTCACATATGTCACTCCCCAGACCCACGCCATGACCAAATCCACTACCATCATTGACATCCAATATGACCCGGACCTTGAACCAATCCCATCAACAATTGTCGTTGAGCAGCCTCCACCACTGCTCCAACTACCAAATCTCCTCACCACCACTCCAGATCAGACCACAACCTTATACCAGATGCAGCCCGACCAGAAAACTAGGGAATCCCCCAATCCCACCTCAGAAATCCCCAACCCTGACCCAAAGTCTCGGAGCAAAGTACGATGCTAGATGTTCTGAATCCAAGCACGCAGGAACAAAAACCGGAGTCTTCCGCACAAGAAGAAGCCACCAGAACCAAAGAAGAGTCGGAAGCCGACTATACCTAGAAAATCACCTCACCGCCCAAGGGTGAGGATGCCCAAGAAATCATGATGTAGGATGCAGAAGTACTGGAGGACACAGAGATACCAGATGTGCCCAATGAACCAAACTCAATAATGGACTAGGATACAAAAACTAGGGTGAGAACAAATGGATCAAGTCCTCCAGATTCCCCAACAATGTGCATACTTGATGTGGCTCTGCATAACTAGAATAGAGGTTCTGACACTTCTGCTTGAAGATCTAATATTGAGGATTGCACAAGTGCCACCAATGGAAGAGGAAGTAGAAACCCATTCGGACCACTCAACGGCTAGAAAACTTCCTTTGCAGACAAGAGAACCCACTGATGTAGCTCCATTAGCCACCAACCTGGTACAGTGGCCATCATCATAGTTATTCAGACTAATCAGTGCCTCCAAAGACCAACTAGAGAAAAGGCTCTAGGACGCCGAGAGCTCAACCGAGCTCACCAGAAAAGAACAGTTATATGCACAAACATGTTGAACAGAAGAAAAACATGATCGACTCCTAGCCCAACGCAAACTGGAAAAAGTGCAGTAAAAACTTGCAGAATCCTGGACGAATATTTAGAGAGTTACGCCTGACCTACCACGAAGCCAGTGAGATAAGAGAACCAGAGCAACAGATCGAGTTGTTACAAGCGGCATGGACATAGCTCGCGACACGCATGGAGAAGATACAAGAAAATTTACAACAAGTCTAGCAAGAAACAGAACAACAGCCTCAGCAGCTGCAGGAACAAATGCAGAAGATCATACTGAGAGGAAATAATGCTCGAGTGGCACTACATAAGAAGATAGCGGACTGCACCAGAATCTTCAAGGAAGCCAGCGATTGGATGGACATCATCGCTCGACGGAATCAAGTCCTGCAAGAATTGCGCACCTAGATCCAGGGGCTCAATGAGGAATTTTCGGTCACAATGGACCCCATAGAGCAGCATCAAAATTTCGATCAGATCCAGCAGGCTAACAACGAACTCAATTCACTCTATGAAGCACAGTATGTAGCCAAGAAATAGTTGCACAATTTTCGACCGGTAATTCAAGCCACCTATTTGCAAATGCACCAAATCGACGTAACAGTCGACTCCGAATGGAACTCGTTGGTTTCAACCAAGCCAAAAGAGTACAGAAAATAAACAACCTAACAGTTACTGGCAGAAGCATCACTCCTCGCCCAAAAATGGCAGGACAAAGTTGAAAGCTTTCACGGAGTAAATCACAGAGCATTAGAGTTGGTTCCATAATTGGGCCCTTCGTTTTAAGAGGTGAAGGAAGAAAAGGCACAAACAAAAGAGCTCAAAGAAGAAGAAAATATGGACAAGGGAAAACAACAGATGCTCCTGGAGAATGTGAAAGAACCAAGTGCTTGACTCAAGGATGAGTCAAGGATTGTGGTCGGAGCCTGTTGGGCCCTTCATTTTTGGGAAATAATTATGCAAGTTTTGATTAATCATGAGTTACGCAAACTTCATTAGAAGCTGAAAGAAAAGAATAACAGAAAACAGTTGCGGGAGTTAGCACAACACCAGCTAAGCAACAAACTGTTGCAACAGAATAAGACAGTGAGCAAGCTGAACAGAAAGACATAACCCATCTATACATAGGACTAAATATAGATGTAAGGAGGTTGGTCCTCAAGGTTGAGTCTATATATCAGGTTGTTTTTATGTTTATTAGAGAAATCCAAGGTTTTTGGGATTAGTAGTGAAACTCAATGTAAGAGACAACCCAGAGTATGTACTGAACATCTCTATGTAGTTCTAAATCTGTAATAAAGGAAATATCTTGAAGCTAATATGAAGAACGAAAATTTCAAATATGATGTGTCTTTGTATGTTACTTATGCATTGCATTATTCCTTTATGATTTATGATTTATGTCTAATGGTTCTATGGTTAATCATTGTTCATACCGTAAGTAGGTTTGGTTCTTGCATTTAGATGGTTCTAATCTGATAGTGTTGATTGCACAAGAACAAGGGCGAGTTATGAACGCTCTATGGATCATCCTTAGTCTTCTCCCTACCCTTCCCTATCTATCTGTCTCAGCAGCACTTCAGGTGAGACTTGTTCTCTTCACAGGGGATGAAAATTCCATCATTCTAGACTACATGATGCCTTTTGTTGGTAACCTGAGAAGAACCCTGATCTGACCAAATTCACACCAATAGTCTTCATGGGGTATAAACACAGCTAAAAACAAATATCTCTGAATCGGGAATATAATCAGGCTCCACAACCAACATAAGCCAAGTATTCTTGTTCATAGTAATCATGAGCATAGTTAGATCAAACCGCTTATATTGTACGCACTATGAGCTTGTTGTTATGGAATCATAAGCTCTTTTATTTGACATAATGAATGAAACTAGTGAGTAGAGTCATATGTGTATTACAGACTATGTGTTACTCTAAACTAAGCAAGGCATTTGTATTACTAGAACCAATCAATCTATCTATAATCATGTTGCTACTTGTATCGCATTACTTAAGCTCTAGTGATTATAATGGTCATACTTCACCTATTACACTAATTAGTCTAGTATCATCAGTGTGATCGTAATCACTTAGTACTAGTTTGGGAAGTAAGTAATGGTATATGAACCAAGCATGATAGTTGGAACCATTGTTTCTATATAATATGTAGAAGCTGTAAACAAGCTCATCTAGTGTTATTCTTCATTTCTAACATAGATACATATGCCCAGTAATATTTTAGTTTAGTAGAGTAGAGTAGAGTAGAGTATAGAAGAGGTAACAAGATGTATAGTATAGATTAGATCCACTTGGCCATTATTCCTCTTGAACTTAACCCTTATTCCTCATTTCTAAAATTGAAAATTCACAATGAAATGAAAGTCCAACACTAAATTGGTTATGTTCATCTTTGGTTTCTATCGAACCTTCAATATATTCATTCAAGAAAATGTGAAATAAATAATAGTTTTCATAATAATAATAATAATAACAACATCTAACCTTTGTTAATGTAAAATTAAAATATACTTTAATACAAGTAAGTTATTTTCATTGAAATTTATATTGACATTAATTGTTTATGTGTCGACTGTTGATACTATGGTAGCTGCAGGAGGTATTTACCTCCACATGTAGACCTAATGAGAATAGAATATTCTGGGAAGCAAGAAGAAACCCTAATTAGTTGGATAATAACCCTAGAAGACATGTCGGATCAAGAGGATAACTTGTATTAGGTTATTAGCCTCCAAGAGAAGAAGTCGGCCAGAAGAAAAAATATATACTGAATAGATAGATACCCAGAATGAGAAGTTGGCCCAGGAAGTCTCAGAATTGCAGAGCAGCACTTGTGCGCACTACAGTGACTAGTTTTGTGCACAGGTTTAAGGAGAGCTTCCATTGCAACTGCTGCAGTTAGTAGATCATGTTTGTCTTGGACTATCTCTTGGTTAGGGTTTGGACTATCTGATCAACTCTTGTTGGTGTGCTATTCTTGGGGAAATGTGTGCTACCCTTTGTTTGGATATCTAGCCTAGGGTTTTATTCTGGAGTGATTCTCTGTCAAGGTTAATTAGGTGCTCGGAGGGTGGCTTCAGCCTATGGTTGGGTGACAATATTGATATTGTCAATGGTAAAATGAGCACATGAATTATATTCTAACAAGTTATGGGCCCACACCTCCTTCATTCAATCTAACTGCTGGAAGGAAACATAGCCGTAAGGATATTAAGCTCATTGAAGAACTGTCGCTAGGGTTTCTAGCAGGAGCAGTCACCATAGCACTGTCGCTAGGGTTACTAGCAGGTGAAGTTGTAGAAATCCTAATCCTCTCATTGAGGAACCTTAAGTGAAGGGATTGACCCAATCTATGAATATATCAGTGTGCTCTAGCCTAGCACATCTCCTGGTACACTCAACAAGACAAGACGTCAATTTTGATTTTTTGGTCAAAATATAGGGTTGACCAAGTCAAAGAATCCATGACTTACTCTATCAAGTCAGAGAACAAGTTAGATGGAGCTTCTAACTTCAGAGCATGGAAGACAAGGATTGATCTCATCCTTTCCAAGAATAAAGTGTTGGATATCGTGAAACTAGTGTTTGAAGAAGGAAAAGAGAAGGAACCACAGAATGTTGTAGTCATGGAGAAGTTCAAAGATGGTGACATCAATTCTATGAGTATCATAGTGGAATCTATAAAAGACCACTTGATACCCTACATCTCCCATCTTGACTCATCGAAGAATATGTACGATGCCCTAACAAATCTCTTCTCGATCAGAAACATTGGACAAGTTATGAGTTTGAATAATGAGCTCTATGACATGAAGATGAATGATGAGGACATCATAACATCATAATTTGTGAGGATCTCTTAGTTAAGAGATCAACTACCAAGCTATTGAAGAGATCATTTCAGAGAAAGAATTGGTAAACATAATACTCAATGGTCTTCCCAAGACATGGAATGCATTTTTTGAAAGCATGAACACCAGGAAGGAGCATCCTACATTTGAAGAACTTTGGACTTGATGTGCTCAAGAAGAATCAAGGATCAGTGCAAAAGAGAAACCCCAAAATAATTACGATGATCAAGCCTTTACGGAAAGATTCAAGAATTTTAGGAACAAAAGGAAGTTTGGTTCAAGGAAGAAGCCAAATCAAGAGAAAGACATTTCAAAAATACAATGCTTCAACTGTCGAAAGTATGGTCACTACAAGAATCATTGTCCCAAGATAAATAAAAGAAAGGAGAAACATGAAGCATCAGTTGTTGAAGAAAAGGAACCTACCAAGAAGACTAAGCAGGATGAAAGAGACTTCTTCTTCTAAAGGTAACAATACTCTTCTTAGTTCTTGTACATATGTTGTATATCTACCTCTTGGAAAGATAATGTGTTACAAGGAGAACTATACCTATGGAAGAACAACAAGATAAGGATTGTTATCATTATACAATTTAGATAATACACATGAAAGGATGAAATACATCAAACAAATCATGTGGAAGATATTACAAGATAAGCCGAAATCAGAATCAAACATGAAGAGACTTAGAAGAAGAAAAGAAAGAAAGAAGTCAACAATCAAGAGGAAATTGGAGAAAAACTTATGATGTTTTGCAAAAGACAATAAGACGAAAGTGTGGACTCTGTTAGATGATGAGAGCCGATTATATATTGTAGAAGACAATAAGGATGTATATGGAAGCATGGACTTTATTAGACGGAGGGAGTCAATTATACGCACTCATACATGAAGAAAGGATTAGGAGGGAGCTAATCCTATGATCCATTGAAGATGATGAAGTATATATCCATGGTAGCAGCCATGAAAGATAGTACGTGTTCAGTTCAACCTCAGAAGAAGTATTCTTCGAAGAGAAGCCTTAAAGTATCCCTGGTTGTCCATCCACATCGGAAAAGAAGTGGAATATCTAGGGCATGGAATCTATAAGAGACTCCATGGACCCAAGAGCTAAATAAAAACATGAAGATTCCAAGGAAGAAGAGAAGCCAAAACAACCAGTCATTATATCACAAGATTACCAACCTGATATGAACTCACTAAAAGAAATCAAGCAGAGGAACCGAAAATTGTGATGAAGAACAGTGTATGGAAGATTTATGAATGAAAGCATTACAAGATCCAGAACTAGAGGTTATCCCATATGGAGGGAGAATACTATGATTATTGCTCATTCCAGTAAACTAGACATATCTTTACATGAGTCAATCTCCATGAGTTGGAGTTCTACATCAGATGAATGCAAATATTGATCTCCAGAGCAATTGAACAAATAGTGTACAAAGAGAAACCTCAAGACTTTGAGGCATACCAGAAAGAGACCCTTTTTGCTCAATACCATTAACTGTAATACCTCCCTAGCTAGGAGGGAGTGTTGATAATATGGTAGCTGCAGGAGGTATCTACCTCCACGTGTAGACCTAATGAGAATAGAATATTCCAGGAAGCAAGAAGAAACCCTAATGAGTTGGATAATAACCCTAGAAGACATGTTAGCTCAAGAGGATAACTTGTATTAGGTTATTAGCCTCCAAGAGAAGAAGTTAACCAGAAGAAATAATATATACTGAACATACAAATACCCAGAATGAGAAGTTGGCCCAGGTAGTCTCAGAATTGCAGAGCAGCACTTGTGCACACTGCAGTGCCCAGTTTTGTGCGCAGGTTTGAGGAGAGCTGTGATTGTAGTTGTTGCAGTTAGCATATCATGTTTGGCTTGGACTATCTCTTAGTTAGGGTTTGGAATATCTAATCAGCTCTTGTTGGTGTGTTATTATTGGGGAAAGGTGTGCTACCCTTTGTTTCGCTATCTAGCCTAGGGTTTTCTTTCGGAGTGATTCTCTGTCAAGGTTAAGGTGCTCGAAGGGTGGCTTCGGCCTATGGTTGGGTGATAATAGTGATATTTCCAATGGTAAAACGAGCACATCCATTATATTCTAACATCGACAAGGATTGAAAAGGGTTGATGGATTATCAATACTATGCACATTGGAAGTATTCACTAGTGCCATTAATATGACACCTATGAGTGTTTTTCAATATCACAGAATAGTTTTCTATCCAAAAATTTGTAGGGATAGAAATGCATCATCCACAATACAAGGTCTACATTGAGTAAACTCCCAACTTTGTTTTCAGGTCACAAAATCACATTCTTTTTTAACTTAAGTTTTTTCAATCAAACTTATTGAAAACTATGTTTAATGTGTAGAATATAAGTAGTGTTAGGTTCATCATACACTTTTTTCAAGTAGCTCATAATTTCAATTTTGTTTGATTTGCTTCAAGATATTGAAATCTAAATGCACATTGTAGCAATTTAATATATCAACAATTTTAGAATCAAAATTCACAATTTCATAATTAAAATTGACACTTTTTAGGATGTCACTTTTAATTAGGATAATGGTAAAAAAACAAAAATTTTATGGGCCAACATGGTGTATAATGTGTAAAAAGGATGGATAATTAGTAAACCATTTATTTGTACAATGTCCATATAAAAAAGAGGTATGGAATGAAGCAATAAAATTGACACTTTTGGAATCAAAATTCAAAAAAATAAAATGAAATTGAGACCTTTATGTGCCATAGATATTTCACAGTGGGCTCCCAATCCTCTTATATGTCTCCTTGTTGGCACAGAGGTAGACCCAGGTTTCAACGCTTCAACAGTGAACCAAAAAAATCCTAACTATCGACCCTTTCGGCAACACCTGCAAAACAGGCGAAGTCTCACCCGAGGTAGAGGCAAGGGGGGTTACAGGACTCAGGTGTATGTGACCAAGCTGGGACATAGATCTGTGATTCTAACACTTCACAAAGTACTTAGAAAATAACATGCATTAATTCATCATCTTTCTTCACATCACAGATTAAACCGTAAGTACAGATCATCGCAGTAACAATGACTAAATACACATCGCACTTAGCATCATAAGTTAGATCTCATACATTTAACATAAATAAAGCACTAAGAATTCATAGATCTATCTATCATACATAACTATCCAGGCACTAAGCAGATTCATAGCATAAACATCATAGCACAAAGAAAACCATCAACACAAGATTTATGTGGTTCACCCCAGTGTGGGGCTACGTCCACCAATGACTGCTTCTTATTTATTAGGTTTCAATCTCTTACAGACATTTGCTCCTATGCACTAAGCCACAGAGCCAAGATTCACACCGGACATGTGATCTGCACACTAAGCACCAAATATACCTTCCCAAAATCAGGTCAAGTCACAGATCCAACTCCTCTAACAAGCATGGAGCCTTACATATATGTTTTGTTGCACAAAGCAACTCAGAACTACTTGCCTCTCGCACTTATATACTTAGATCCCTTTCACTAAGATACTTCTACCTTACAATATCTTCTTATTTATTCTTTTACATTCGCTTACAAAAAGGCCTAATCATGGGTAAACCCATGGGTCGACATCCCATAAACCCTAATGAACCCCTTGTTGGGTCCAAAAAACAAGTGATATCCCACGATCTCAGATCCACGTGGGTGCTCCATCTTCGACCGGCATGTTGAAGTCCAAAACGTGGTCAAAACCTGACCAATGTTTCCTCAAAACTTGGTCGAGGGCCAGCAAGCCCCCAACAATCACATGTGACTTATCCCGAGTCACTCAAATCTGGGCAGTGCTTCTTTGAAGGCCTCGATATTAGCTCAAGATACCTCGACTTGTTGCTTCACCTGAGCCTCCTGCTCAACGAACTCTTGGATCATCTCCATTGTAACAGGCCCTCTAGGCATTGTTCCATTGTCACAACTACTTGGTTCAGTTGTGAACCTTGTCCCTTGATCTCTTCAAACACTGCACAGGCTTCATCCTGCACTAGTTTTAGCCTCCGTGTGACTTCCATTACTCTGCCCTGGATGGCAGTAATATGATGTTGGACCTTGCATTGTTCTTGTGCTCACTTCATTCTCTTGAGTGAAATGAGTGACTTCATCTGCACTTGAACTGTTAGTGGTTGTTGTTGTGCCTCCTGTAGCTGCACTTCCAACTTCCCAAGTTCTGGGTCCTCCGTGAGGTGTTCATAGGTCTGAGCACTTCTGTTTCTTAGATTCTTGCATTCTAAGGCAAGGAATTTGATCCTTTCCACTGTGCTCTTAGAGGCTTCCTTCCTCTGATTGTGCACTTCCTGTGGATTTCTTGGTACTGCTTGAATCTCCAGCTCGGTTACTCTTTCTTGAGTCTATTGGATGGCCTCAGCGAGCTTCGTTACTTGAACTTCGACTGCCTCATTTTCCTCCTGCGCCAATCCTAGCATAGAGTGAAGTGTTATTCTCACTACTTCTTTGACTGCAGTATTCTCTATGAGAAGTTGGTCCTTTCCCTCTGTATATTTTCTTTGTCCTCCTTGAGCATTGCCCGGAACTCATCCTTTTCATTTTCATACGTGGTTACACAATACCGTGCAAATATTAATTGCTCTAAGATCTCCTCTTTTTATTTCTTTAGGGCTTATGTGGCCTATTCCTTTTCTTCTTGGACTCACTGAAGTTGAGCCTTTGTTGCATCTACAAATCTTCGAAGTTGGGTTGGCTCATCCCCCAACTCTGTAGTCTCCGACGAGGAAGGCGCAGTAGGTACTACACAACTCAATTGAATGGCTCGCTAAATTTCCTTCAGTTCCTTCTCAACTCTTACGTACATCTCTTCTTGCTTCACGTCATATCTCTATAAGAGGTCCTTGGATGCATCCTCCATTGCTCTGCGGACTAGACCGATGTCATCCTCCATGAGTGTGGCCTCTAGCTAGGTCTTACTAGCATGAGTCTTCTTTCTCGTTGAAGGTTTCTATGAAGAAACCTACCTCTTCTTTGATGTTTTTGTCTCGGTAGGGGGATCCTTCGGTGGTGTAACTTCACCTTCTCCTTGTTTTTCTCCTTATTCCCCTCCTCCTTCTTGATTTACTTCATCTCCTCCTCCTCCTGCGGGTAAGCCAGGTTTACTTTCTTCTGAGGTGTTTTCCTTCTCATCAGTCTCTATGTTCTGAACTTCCTCCTTTTTCTTTTTCTTCTTCGCACTTGTCTATCCTACATGCTCAAACTAGGTGACCAAGGGGCTTCCGATGATCTCAGGGTCAAATAGTTATGCATCATCAACTGGTACCAGGAACTCTGTTGGCCACTCCTTCATGATTTGTTCCATGTCTTTGTCGGTCATCTTATAACAAGACTGTAATTCTTCCTTACTCTCATCTATGTGCATAGTGATATAAATAAAGTGTGGATGTGCGTGGACCTTGACTAGTGGTCTGTACTGGTGCAGATTGCATGGTGTCATGCGCAGGAACGACTCAATAGAAACCTTCAGTTGTTGATAGTAGGCATGGAACACTGCGTTCGACTACCATTTCTTAGAAATATCATTCATATAACATAAGGTGGATAACCTCGCGGCCAATGGTTCTGATGGTTCAATCTCCAGAAAATCTGCTCCCTCTGGCATTTTCCAAGCAATGAATGTGATCAACACAAGAAACCAACTAAAATGGAACTGATATCCCTGTTCCTGTGCTTCGCGGTAGTAATTATTGAGCTCGTTGATGAGGTAGCTCGCCCAATTCATTTGCATCCCCTCCACGCATTTTCCTGCTAGGTCCACCACGAACCCAGTGACATGTGTGGGACGGTTTTTTATGATGAGCTTGTCAGCTATGAGTTGGAAATCTAGGTGCATTGTGCCATCCTGGATGGAGGATACCTTGTAGCCTCTCTTTCCCTTATCAACTTCATTGTATGCCTCCTTAATGCGTTATGCTAGGGAGATATCTAAGGTCTTCCCTGGGTAGAACTACTGAGGTTCGAGTCCCTACATGCTTAGTCCTGTAATCCGATGGATCAGCGCCGGATCCACAATAATGCACCTATCAAGCCACATATATCCTCCATTATAGCACAACAAGAGGAGATTAACTCAAGCATTAACCTCCTGATGTCGGCCAAAATGAGGGATCTTCATTACGCTCAATATCATGGACTATGTGAGCTCCTTTATCCAAGGCTGGGAGACTATGCGAGGCTTCTTTCCAGTCGTCTTCATCAAATATCTATGGGGCGTGAGCATCACATAGTTCTTTCTATATCCAAGGTTAAAGTCATTGTTCTTCAATGCGGGGATCTGTCCTAGTTGGGTTCCAACTACGCATATTCCCTTCCGAATGTATGCGGTAATCAATGTGTACTCGAAGTCTCGTGGAATGTTGTCGCGGTTAACTGTGTAAACCAAAGGCGGGATATAGTTCGGTAAGATCGATGAAATCTGCTTCGCATTAGCCAGATCGTCGTGATGCTTACTTCACTTCTCAGATGTGGGGTTGGCATGTTTCGAGCAACATCTAGTCGAAGGGGAAGCCTACAGTCCCCTGTTCAATGATGCATGTACTCCCTTAGACATATCTTTATAAACCATAAACTTCTTCAGAACTTCTTCAACAGATTTATCTAGCTTAGTGCGCTCAGGCAACATTGTCATTGTTAACAAATAAGTTGGGGTAGGTGAATGGATAACGGGGTAAAAAAAATGGTGAGGTCTGATAACACAACTCAACACACACAATCACTTCTTTATTAGCTCAGATAATTACATGTGGCAAAAAGTGGTCCTAGCACAACTTTTGACGAGTTAAGTCAGCAAGTGTCGGAACAGATTCTTCCAACGGACAAGAATGCCTCAATCAATGTGAATCCATCTATTATGGCACGGTATCAACGTCCAACAGAGACCTATCCTCCCATAAATGTGTTTCCTATTCGTTTGGAGAGTCGTTCTAACAGTTGGGGTGCCTCCAACGGTCATATAGTTTCTTCAGGGCAAAGTCCCATTCTGCGTGGTTCTTCTATTCCAACGAGGTTCAAATCCCGCAAACCTGCCTCCTGCAAAGTTCCAATCTATGAAATCTTCCATTTTTTCTCTGTAAATTCTTGTAGCTTTTCCAACATAGCCTTCTTCTTACTGAGCTTCCTTTCCTTCTTTCCTATGATTTTATTCTCTCTAATTGTTTATGGATTTCTCTTTCCATTCTTATTCTTATCTTCTCTTAGTGAAGTGACTTCGCACTGTTGATGTTCTCTCAAAGGGTTTGATGTTAATATCCCTTCTCTTACTATTTCCTGGGTGGATATACTTATTTCTTGTATGGATAGGTCCTTCAAACCTTCTTGCGTTCTTTCAACCTCAATAGCTAATTTTCTGGTCTTATGTTGCTTCAACTCAACTTCTCTTTCTTCTATCAGTCGATCTATTTTTCTAGCTATGAAATCCCTTAGTTCTTGTTTTTTCTTTTCTATAGCTTCTTCCTCTTATTTCCTTCTGATCTGATCTTTCTCAATCCAAGTCTATCCTAGCAAGAGGGGGAAAGGGGATTTGTTCTCAATAATCTTAATGACTTCAAACTCTTCAGTCGATGTTCCATGAACGATAACAGGTACATTAGTAACTCTTCCACATAGGGTTATCATATTTCCTTTGAATAAACCTATTCTTCCCAATCAAGGTACCATAGTAGGCTTTTCCAAAATTTCCCAAGTGATTTATGTCATAATATTCACTTGTGTTTCCTAATCCAAGACACATTTTATTTCGAAGTCTCCTATTCTTGTACTTATGCGTTGTTTTTCTTTCGCGATCTCTAATAAACTAACATCTTTGTTATCATTCATCATTTCTTTCAATTGTTCTAATGTAGTCTGAAATTTCTCTAATTCTTTCTCTTGATGATCTTCTAACATGCTCTCATTCTCTTGACTCATGTTCATTCTTTCAACTTTAGCAATCATCCTTGGGCAATCCTCAACCTCATGACCAAAAATTTTACAACAAAGACAAATAGGACATATACCAGGGCATTCCTTAGCAATATGTCCCGGTCGTCTACAATTATAACATAATGTCAATCCTCTCTTTCTCTTGTAAGTTCCCAACTTCTCCTGTAATGCGCACTAAGATCACAGTGTTGGACCTGCAATCTGCAAAAATTATTTCTATGCATAGGAATAACATATCTTTCTCTATTTCTATCAAATTTACTCAGATCAAATTTTTCTTCCAACTGTACGCTAGCTTTCATACTAGGACAGAATCTATCAAACATACCTAGATTCATGCTTTCGAAACAAAAAATTCCACTTATCTTACTCTATCCAAGCACAAAGCTTTACCTCTTTCAATATCTTACCTTTTTTCTTCAGATCGGGTTTCTTTCTTAGCATAGAGCTTCACAAGTCAAGTAGAATAATGCACACTACAGTAGTAGATTTACGCACAAATCTTCTCATTTCTTCAATTCCTAGCAATCACAGTTTCAGGTCCCGGCAACGGAACCATTTGTTGGAACAGAGGCAGACCTAGGGTTCAATGCTTCAACAGCGCACCAACAAAACCCTAGCTATTGTCCCTTTGACAACACCTATGAAGTAGGTGAAGTCTCACCCGAGGTAGAGGCAGGGGGGTCACAGGACTCAGGTGTCTGTAACCAATATGGGACATAGATCTGTGATTCTAACACTTCACAAAGTACTTAGAAAATAAGATGCATTAATTCATCATCTTTCTTCACATCGCAGATGAAACCCTAAGTACAGATCAGGATAGTAACAATGAATAAATACACATCGCACTTAGCATCATAAGTTAGATCTCATACATTTAACATAAATAAATCACTAAGAATTCATAGATCTATCTATCATACATAACTATCCAGGCACTAAGCAGATTCACAACATAAACATCATAGCACAAAGCAAACCATCAACACAAGATTTACATGGTTCACCCCAGTGTGGGGCTACGTCCACCAACGACTGCTTCTTCTTTATTAGGATTCAATCTCTTACAGTCGTCTTCTCCTGTGCACTAAGCCGCAGAGCCAAGCTTCACACTGGACAGGTGATCTGTGCACTAAGCACTAGATCCACCTTCCCAAAATCAGGTCAAGGCACAGAGCCAAATCCTCTAACACACATAGCCTTACATACATGTTTTGTTGCACAAAGAAACTCAGAACTACTTGCCTCTCGCACTTAGCTACTTATATCCCTTTCACTAACCTACTTCTACCTTAAAATATTTTCTTATTTAAACTTTTAAATTCGCCTACAAAAAGACCTAATAATGGGTAAACCCATGGGCCGACATCCCATAAACCCTAATACAAAAACCCTAATGAACCCCTTGTTGGCTCCACAAAACAAGTGAGATCCCGCGATCTCAGCTCCGCCTAGGTGCTCCATCTTCAACCAGCTTGTCGAAGTCCAAAACGTGGTCAAAACCTTACCAATGTTTCTCTCAAAACTTGGTCGAGGGCCAACACTCCTATATCTCCTCTATCACTTTCAAACTACAAAGGTTCAATTATTATGTATCCTCTATCATGGTTGTGCTCATGATCCTCATAGGTAGAGGATCTCACCAATCAATTGAATCTAATGAAGTTTCCTCTTAAGTGGATGTTAATCATACACTACCTTGAACTCTCAATATACTTACTCCAAATTCAATTAAAAAAATGAAAATCTAAATGCAGCAAACCAAGCCTTAGTAGATGGTGTTATTTTTTATTTGTAGAATGATATTATTCCTAAAGATATTAATAGAGAGGGAGGTGATTTTATGAAAGGTACTACATTTAGTGACAATTTTTCTAAGCCATCAATAGTCCATCAATAGTGAAAGTTATTCTCTTCATATGAAAAATCATTTCAATCATGATGGAAATAATGAGTTCGCAAATCCTTTATGTAGTATTGGTGATGCATTAAAGTATTTGTTTATACAATGGATAATGTTTAGGATTAGTATAATCACAAGTATAGGTCATTTTAGGTTCCCTATACAATCTATAGGTTCTTCCCTCAAATTGTAAATAAGGCTCGGTAAACTTTATACTTCATAAAAAATATAGTTCCTTGTTTGAATGGACCATGAAAGTAAACTAAACAAAATGATTCCAGAATCCTAGATATTCATAAATACGTGTACTTTCAATGCAAAATATAAAATTCTGGAATGTATGTCACTTGTTTAAAAAAAGTGTAATGGTATGTCATCTTCAATTATTCGTTCATGATCGGCTTTAGACATTTTTCATTTCTAACTTTTGTTTTTTTTCTTGATTGAACTTTTATTAACTTTATGCACGCAGCACATACCAAATGACTATATTGACAACTTATGACATCCAACTAATAGTCTTGAAAGTGAACATGACTATTGGTTCGATGGGTTTCTTGAAAAAAATAGCCTTTCAATACGATGTATCTTCTTTCATATATAAAACCGTTATCATCAAAATCTTCTAATAACCTCATCTTTTGTTTTTTGCATCGCAACAAATAATATTTCAAGTTTTCAGTGTTGTCTATAGGTGCAACCATGACAAAGACATCTCCTGCAAATAATTCGATATGTTCCAACAAGTAGTTTGTGTTAGGTTAGCACACATGCATGTTCCATTAAAATTGAATCTACTATATATATAAATTTTATATATCCAACTTACAATTACATCTACAAGTTGTTTAAATATTTAAACATAAAAATTACCTTCTCTAACAAGATTAGAATCTCTATCGCCATCAAATGACACTATAGTTTCATTTGATTCCATCTCCTCTGAGCTTGCAAGTGGTATTTTCCCTTCTATATTAAGTTCGGTATGTCTCCAAGATTTAACATATTCTGCATTTTCTTTTTAGCAAATCTCTATGGATTTTGTGTCCTCTATGCAAACTGAAAAAAAAAAAAAACAAGATTCATTTCTTCTATCAAATGCAAACACATTTTGATACATTTTTTTTTAACTAATTGCATTTTTCGTGTCCCATGTATTTTATCGGCTTCATATGGGATTGATCTATTTACATCTTGGATTCTAACATACCAAAAAAACCTGCATAAGACAAGAACTTGTTAACTTGAAATCTATCAAGAAAATGATTGAAGATCATATAAATTTGAACACATGAATAAAAATATCTTTTGTACATGTGTAACATGTATATATACACACCTGCGAACATCCCTTGATGGATTGGTGCAGACCTCCTGCCCTCAAGTCGAGATCCGCTCGGGATCTTTTCCAAAACCCCGCCAAGAGTTAATTAAACCCTTTGTTTAAGCCTGTGTAGGATTTTGGGTTTCGCGAGTTGGAGGTTCTCGATGCAATGCCATGTTTCTTGCAATATTTGAAATGTGAAAAGTCAACGAATATTGACTTCTCCAAAGCGACGAGCACACGCCACTTGTCACCCACTAATTTCCAGCTTTTAGGACTCTAGCGAACAGCCAGTCGCCATTCCTCTTCCTCTATGATTCCCCGATTTTGAAATTGCACCTTGGACGAGATCGATGGCTGTGAGCCTCCCCTGATTCGACAGTCTGAATCTTTTTGGGGTTTCGCAAACCCGAAGTTCACGACTCTCGACTCCAAAATTACTTGTCGCTCCAATCCCCGAATTCATGAAATGATCTAGCATCTCAAACCAACCATGATCAACGATCCACGTTGATTCTTGAAATTGGGGTGATGGTTCATTCGACTTATAACCACCTTACAGCTCCTCTGGATCCTACGTTCCTCACGATTTCACGAGTTCTCCAATGACTTCCACCCAAACAAATTGGTGTTCTCCTTCCTGAACTTGAATTCTATGAGACGATTTCGACCTTCGTCTCCCTTTGACCACTTTCAAAGTTTAAATCCCTCCTGTGCTTCGCTTGTAAACTCAAGCTTCCAAAAGGATCCCTACACGCACTCCTTGCGGCAAACTTTCAAATAACCTATGGTTATTGGAGTCTTCGACCCTGTGCACTCTTTGCAACAATGGTCTCTCAATCTTCCTCCTGGATTTGTAAAATCCAAGACTTCACTCGACCTATGCACACCTTGCACGGCTCTTGTGTCTGAAAAAAAAATGCAATCTGAATCTCTTCTGAGAGTTCTGTGATGAAACTCAGAGTCTGGTCAACGCACTCCTTGCAGACCCTCCACTGCACTCTTTGCAAGAGTTCTCAAGAAGAGAAACAATTGAAACTCATTCTTCCCTTACCCGGAATTCAAACATTCAACATAGAATTCCAGAACCTACAAACATACATAGCATTGAAAGAAATGCATACAGAGAATACAAAACAAGCCTGCAACATACCATTCAATAGGTGGTTCCAACAACCATAACAAACACATTGATTTGGAATCAAATCTTTTCTCTATTAATTCCAATGCTCCTGTACATGGTAAATATCAATAGCTAAAAATGTATAAAATTCTTTGTTCTCCTCTATTCTCTTATGCAGCTCTACAGATTATGAATTCTGAATTATGTTACAATGGTACAAGGGTTGAGGGTGTCTATCATCCATTTTCCCTCCTACACTCCTAAACTGTCTAATCTAACATTCATATCTACCTACTTGCATTCATTATGCATAAATGCCTCTACATTCGATAGATCAGAGCAATGCTCAAGATCTGTTTACAATCTCCAAAACATAGAAGTAAGTACGCATCCCTAGTTATTACATTAATGTCCATTCATTAATCTTCAAAACACGTCAAAATGTGCGATGGCGCTTTTCCAACTGTCTCCTTTGGTTAGGCGCATATATTTGGCTTTATGCAATGCTCCTGCATCACAGATTATTTTCATGTCTTAGCACCAGTTTGCACCATTCAACAAATTGATCAGCAAATTCAAATCAATTGGCATGAGAGTTCATCTGATACCTTCAAAGTGATCGTTTTACATATTCCCCTACACCGTCGTGCTGTCCTTTTCCATGACCAGTCTCAAAAAAATTCCAACAATGTGTAATTTTTGATTTCTTATGAAGACGACACAATCAATAGAATGACCGTGAAGATTTGAACTGACCTGCACATCCATCTGACCATATCCAATGTCGATCGAATCTGATCCCACGTTCTTTCAATGAATCATAAAATTTATCAAAATAATGTTGTACATAATGTGTATCATGTGCTTGATCATCACTTATATAAAGTGATATTCTTTAATAACATGTCGATTGTCATTGGTTCTTTATATGTTATTAAGACTTCGTTGAGCATGTCTATATAGAACGTGGACAAATAAAGTGATTTGATCATAATGATAATATTCACTCTGTATTTCTTTTGTGGTGAATGTGTAATTCTCTGCAAAATCAACTACAAACAAAATTATCCCTGGTGGAAACATTTCACGAGATTGTTTGAATTGTAGGTCTTTCCATCGAGCTCTATGTAAATGCTTGGTGTATTTATAAATTTCTTCCTCAAGTTTCTTCAAAAAATATATCTCACGGATTTTATCTACTTTCAAATCAATCCTTTTGGAAATAACATTTGAATAATGTGGAGTCGTGTTGTTGATATATTCATATCTCTTCCAATTGATTTTTATATTAGAACATGATTGATCATTCATATTAATAGGATACTTTGAGTGAAACAAACTTAGATTTCCAAAACGATCACATTTATTTCCACCAACACATTTGTTTTGGTAAAATAATTCATCACCTTCTCTTTCACATAGAATTTCATAGATAAAAGCACGGAATGTGGAAGGAGGAGGTGAACTTGGCCATAAAGTTTTACCAAAATCAAGAAAAGTGTCGTAATATAACTCAAATTCCACTTGATAACGAAAACAAAAAGTGTCA
Organism: Picea glauca; assembly: GCA_000966675.3. Classification (NCBI taxonomy): domain Eukaryota; kingdom Viridiplantae; phylum Streptophyta; class Pinopsida; order Pinales; family Pinaceae; genus Picea; species Picea glauca. The sequence goes on from JZKD02S0349212.1 coordinate 241,415, forward strand.
CAAACAATGATGGGTCTAACAAACCATGGTCTTTGTTGCACAAATGTATTGATGGAAAGTTTAACTTCTTTGTGCTCTTCTTTGAACTTATTGAACAATTCTATTTGTGTCATTGGCAATATATGTTTTGGATTTTCTTCATATTTTTTTCGTTATATTCTTTGTCACGACACATTCCTTGTATGTGGTGAAACACGAGATTATGTCAACCAACAATTACGGGCAGATTCTTTAACATTTTTTGCAAGTCTATCTTTGTATGGTTGTCTAGAAATAATTGTCCAACAAGCGATTTCATCATTTACATCTATTTGCAATCGAAATTTTCTATGTTTGTACAATGTTTTTCTTGAGGTTCCCATCGCTTTCCCTGTGTATTGTGTCAAAGGATGTTTTATATTGCTAGATGAAACAACAGTTGTTTGTATCACTCTATGTGCAACACTGACATCTTTTTTTCGAGATTTTCCAAAAGTTTTTAATACACTAGTTATATTCTCAAAGACATTATGTTTCACCTTTGTATCTTTTGTCGACTTTTGAATACCCAATAATGATGTATCTTCTTTTAACTTTCTTGACTTTATTAGATAGAGTAAAAGTTTATATTGTTACAGATTCATCTTTGAAAAAAGTATTATACATATTCGTAACATGATATCTTATATAATGATTAAATTATTTTTTCCCAAATTTTTCAATATCAACATTTTATAATATTTCATCATCAATGTTGATAAATTCTTCTGCATATTTCAATTTAAAGTTTATATTAAAAAATAAAACCAAACATGAATTCACTAGAATCTATATACAATTGTTCATCTTATATTATCTATATTTATGTACATACCTATAGGTGATTCAACTTCTGCTTCAATTTCGGTTTCAACGACTTCATCGACATTATGAGACAAATATGTTTATGTTTTTTGAAAAACATCAAATCCGAATTACAAATAATTATATTTTAAACACTAATTTAAATAAATGAATTTTATACTTTTAATATAGACAATATGTACATGCATACCTGGTTGGACTTATTCTTGTTGAAAAACTCTATTTACATCATCATCGTTTCTTTCTTCAATATTTTCACATTCTTGTTTCTTTCTCCAACAATGCTCTTTGCTTTGTTTGTTATGGTGAGTTTCGTCTCGAGTGTGATCAAATTTTCTCTTGCGCAAACTTTTGTTTCTCGTGAGTATAGTTATCTGTAAAAAAAAAAAAAAAAATCAACATTTCATAATAGTATCAGAAAAAATTCTGTCACAAAAATCATTAAAAAATAATATTAAGAATTTTATATTCAACAAAGCCTTCACCTTGAAAAAATGTTCAACAAATTTTTCAATATATAATTTTTTTTGTTGCATCAAAACATCAACAACCTTGTTCAAAACAATGAAAAAGATGATTCAAACTTTTTCTTAGGGACTCCACATGTGCAAAACCATGAAACGAGCGAGTGAATTGTGTTAAATTGACTCGGACAAAAGCGTATTTATAAGATTTGGTGCCAATTGAAGCGAAGCGACGTGTCCCTTCATTTTTTTCGGACCGACAGAATTCTCTCACCCACCTTTCGGTCGAAACAATAATGTTCGACCGAAAAATGAGGAATCCGTCTATTTTTTACGGTTTCCATTAGAAAAATATCTTTCTGCTGAAAAAAAGTACTTTTCGGTCGAAAGATTATTTCAGCCGAAAATTTATGAATGGGATTGTTTGCAGAAATATGAGAATTCCCTCCAACTTACTTGAACTTTGGAGGTTGTGCACTCATGCAAATACTCATAATTTAGTTTGGAAATTGATACCAGCATTTGTAAAATTGAATCTACTTTCTATGGATATAATTTGTTTTCATTTTCATCAATTTTATCTAATTTTATTTAATTTTATAAAAAAAAATCACTGCATAATATTTTCAGGTGACCTTATGATTCAGTGAAATGAAATATCCATATCTCTAAAAATACACAGTGGAAAATTTAGAAAAAATTATATTCAAAATCCTTCAATTGTTCTCTTCAAAAGAGTATTTTTATATTTTACTTTTAAGTAAAATTTAAGATAGATACAAGGTGGGGGAAAACATGTGTTTAAAATATGACTTTTTCAGCTTGGTCAACTTTAAAAAAATTCTAGAAATTGTAATATTCATCTATTAGATTCAAAATTATAGTCATAAGAAAATAGAGTCTCTGTAGATTCTTTTAGTATATTTCATTTGTCAAAAATATAAGTTTAATAATAGATACATTGTTGGGAGAAAACATAACTCATTATCATTCCTTTCATTTTTAAGGAACATATTGTGAAACAATTGTCAAATTGACATATCAAATCTCAATAAAAATAATTTGAAAAATAGTCAGTAGAAAGCTAACAAAATTCTTCACTGGTTTTGTTTTTACTGTAAAGTGAAATTATAAATAAATAAATAATACTTTTGTATACCATAAGTTGAAGAACTTATAAAAATATAGTTTTTTCTCTCATAAAACAAGCAAAATAGACACCCATCTTCATGATTTTACCCATCACTCCAAAGATGCAATTATTTTTACTAATCCATCTCCTACTTCATTCTCTCTTAAGAAGAATAATACAAAATTCATACTAGAATTGATCAATTTCTTCACCTAGTTAAAACTTACCATAGAAATATTGGATTCCACCTGCCAACTGCAATATATATATATATATATATATATATATATATATATATATATATATATATATATATATATATATATATATATATATATAGATATATATATACGAACGTAAGCATTTAAGGTGCGTAATTTGTCAGTTTCAACTCAAAAAGGAAATCTTCCAACATATTATCCTATCTTTAGATCATTATGTACATCACGTGCACTAAATAAGCATGCCCACGTGCCATTAGGAATATTGTTGATGAAGTTTTGAGCTTTACATGAATGTCTAACACAAAAAAGAATGTCAACCATGCATCTATAATGCTCCATTGCAATTGTGATCTAATAACATTCACTCATGCAATTGAAGTATTAATCGTCCTTGCAAAGCGCCATGAAATATCTCACTAGAGAAAATCATAATTTCAAGCAAGTAGCTCAACTAGATCAACTTCTGGGGAGGAATTTCAAGCTTGAATGAATTTGTGTCTCTTTTTTAAAGATCAAAGTAATTAGCACCAAACTTTGCTTAAACAACATTTGGTTCTATGTTTAGGTTTGACATTTTTTTATAATCTTGTGGGGGCTTGTAGTTCTCTTATTTTTTATAATGGGTAAGCTTTTTTCAAAGTAAATTAACTATATGTTCCTTTATATAACTACAACTAAGTTATTTCTAAATCAGGGCACTCGCAAGGGAAACATCGGCCTTGTTCCTTTATATAACTACAACTAAGTTATTTATAAATTAGGGCACTCGCAAGGGAAACATCGGCCTTGGATGGCAGGCAAGGGGAAACAAGGGAAACCAAAATACAAGTGGATGATTGTTCTTAAAACATGATATAATAAATTACCGAGTATTATAATAAACAACCTTAAAATCAAGGCAATACACTTTATCCAAACTTTTTTTTAGATGTCGTGCAAAAGCTAATTAACATTAAAAATTAAAAGTTTAATATCATTACTTCAAATATTAATAAAATTGACTCAAGTCTCAAAAAGATTCTCAAAAGAAGTTAGGCTAGTTGGTTAAATTGTTGGAACGGTGAAAGATGATCCTTCTACATATCAACATTGTGAAAACAACTATCATAATTAAGTTTAAAAAAAATAAAAATGAGAAAATAATAAGAATTAAAAAAAAAATTACATCTATTAGGATCATTTGTGTTCAATTAAAATACCAAAATTATCTTATTATTATTAAAAAACACACACATATAATTAAAATATAAAATAAATTTCCATATAATTCAAAATAACACCCATACACACTACATAAATATCCATAATACACCCTAATAAATATAGTGATTAAATAAATTTATCAATATTATGTTTATCATCTTCGTCATGTTAGCCTTTATTCGTAATATAATATTAAAAAATTAATTTCTGTAGATTTTACTACTTAGTAAGTCTCCTAGTAATATTGACAAAGAATATGTCAAATCTTCCACACATATTATTTTTAACGTATGTTTTGATTTGCATTTGATAGGACTTTCATATGTTTTGATTTGTTTTGTATTATTTGTTTTTTTAGGTCATTTCCAAGTAAGTTTTGTTATTATGTGGTATTGTATTTTGTCATGGTCACTTCTTCAATGGTGTGGTGTGTAATTTTTGAATGATAATTTATTTTATATAAAAGATAAGAATGAAAAAAAGTTTCATATATCTTTTTTATTTTTTATATTTAAATGAAAATAAAATTTATTATTATTTTATTAATATCATATAATTATTTATTTAAAAATGTATTAACAATTTTCAATACGATCAATAATTATAAATTTGATTAATCATATAAAGGAAGAAATATATTTGTTGAGATAAATTTTATAATAATAATTCTCAATTATTAATAGATTTATTTTAAATTATTGTTAAACCTCAACCCAATAAATATGGCATGTGCATTTTATAAGTTATATATAATTATATTTTAATTATAAAATAAATATACAAATTCTCTTATATTGTTGTTAAACCTCAACCCAACAAACATAGCATGTGCATTTTGCAAATTATATATCATTATATATTAATTATAAATAAACATGACATGTATTTTACAAGTTATATATAATTATATATTAATTATAAAATAAATATACAAATAGCATGTGCATTTTGCAAATTATATATCATTATATATTAATTATAAATAAACATGACATGTATTTTACAAGTTATATATAATTGTATATTAATTATAAAATAAATATACAAATTCTCTTATATTGTTATTAAACCTTAATTCAACAAACATGGCATATGCATTTTACAAATTATATATAATTATATATTAATTATAAAATAAATATACACATGCTCTTAAATTTGATTAATGATCAATCCCAGAGACATGGCATGTACATTTTACAAGTTATATATAATCAATCATACATTCCTTATTAAAATAAATATACAAATGCTTTTAATTTGATTAATAAAATTGGTTAATGATTGTAATTTTTAACCTACTCCAATAAGGAAAGCATACACTTCTTTATTAACCCCAATCCAATTGCACCAAGTTTCTTTTATAAGCATCTTCCTTTCATCATTTTCCTTATCTCTTTTTAATTTCATCGCACATGCCATGTGCAACATATATGTTTATTGCATATATGTTTGAAATAAACACATAATTCAAAAAGTCAATTTGTCTCATATATTCTCATAGCTTAATATCATTATGTACTTTATAAGCATTAAGCCAACATGTCTACACACTAGGCATCATGTTGATAAAGTCTTGAGTTTTATACGAATGTCTAACACAAACAAGAAGGTAAACCATAAAGTCTTTAGTTTTATATGAATGTATAACATAGACAATAAGGTAAATCATGTAGTGATAGTGCTCCATTATAAGTATGATATGATTAGATTCACTCATGTAATTGAAATATTGATTTTCCATTTGAATAACCATGAATGTTCTTGTTGTAGTAAAATGTTTTTGTTGTAGCAAATTGTAATTTCAAGTAAGCAATATAGTTCTTGTTGTTGAATTTCAAGTTTAAATGAAGTTTTCTCACTCTTTTTCAAGAGATTAAAGTGATCATCACCAAACTTTGTTTAGTTTAACCAACATTTGGGTATGTGTTTAGGTTTGGAATTTTCGTTTATACACTTGTGGAGGTTTATATTTCCCTATTTTTTTTATAAAGGGTCATTTTGTTTTTAAGTGGATTAATTATGTATACTTTAATCTAACTACAATTAGGTGATTTCTCAATCAAGACATTTTAATCATTAAATTTTTTTAATATGAAGTTGTTAAAGGATCAAAATCATGTAGAGGATGGGGAATAAAATGGTTGGTGATATTTTTCTTTAAACTATTTTACAACAGCATTATTGTAAATGTTGTTCAATAATGATTGCTTATTTGAATGGAAATGGTTGATGAGAACATCTTACGACCATTATCGAGTAAAGGGATATGTTAATTTAGGGAAATTCTATAAACATATAAATTATTATTATTTGCTTCCCATTTAACCCTTCAAAGTTTGAAGAAAATGTCTACAACTTGTCCCAATATCCTAAAAATCAATGTCAACAATAAACTAACAAACGTTGCATCTCAAATGATGACAACTTATCCTAACAAAAATATACCCATCAAATAATTGAATCACATCATTATAACCATAACTAATATTAAAATATGTTTTTATAACTCGTCCATTTAAACAACAACCAAATTCAATCTAGATTAATCAAATATTCCAGTAAATATCTTTAAATCATATTTCTTATATAAAAACAATCATTTTAAAAATTAATATGTCAATATTTAATCATAGGTAATTGTTGTTCATGTCAATTATTATGTCATCTAGGTGTGTGGTGTTCTATCTCGTGGTAACCTCTTCTACATATCGATTGAAAGTGGATGCACGTGTGACCATGGAGAACATTAGATGTGAATATGTTGTCTTAGTTAATGAATTGATGTTGCTAGTACATTTCAATTGAATGAATGAACATATTGTTGTTGGTGGGAAAAGATACATCTATTACATGTAAGATGTTTATATTTAACTATATTCATTCCTGAGATTACTAAAAATTCAAATAAAGAGGTTCACCTTCTCAACTAGTGGTTCATAGAGTTAGTAGATAAAAGATGTTTAGATTTAACTATATTCATTCCTGAGATTACTAAAAATTCAAATAAAGAGGTTCACCTTCTCAATTAGTGGTCCATAGAGTTAGTAGATAAGTCATTGATACTGAGATATTCTTCTCAAATAGTGGTCCATAAAGTTAGTAGATAAGCCATTGATACTAAGATAGTGTCCCCTTTGCACAAATAATTCATGTTGCAAAGTGAAGTAGATAAATGGTATTATCAACACCACTCAATATACTTTTTATTTTTTATCATCTTTCATTTTTTTTAACTTTAGTTAGTGTCATTGGTTTTCAAGAACATAACATATATAACTGACTTACATTTTGATTTTATTTTTTTATTTTTTTTTAATATTTATACATGATTAATTTAAGTTAAGAGAATTAGGTGAAAATTAGGTGAAGAGAATATGAAAGAAAAATTACAAAACATATATTATTGAATTAAATTTTTATTTTAAAATTTTTTTATTTTTTTTAATATTTATACATCACTAATTTAAGTTAAAAGAATTAGGTGAAAATTAGGTGAAGCTTACAAAACACTAACATATATAACATTTTCAAAGAAAATTTATTTTTCAATTTAAAAAAAATATATATATTATATTAAAATTTGATTTAAGAAATGGAAAAAAAATCTAAATAAAAAGGATACAAAATTATATATTGAATTTGGTTAAACTTTTATGAAAAATATGAAAGGAGTGGTATCTTGTAATATTTATAGTGGAAAATTAGTTAATAATATACTAAAATGAATATATACTTTAATTAGAGCTTGTACTAGATTAGATTGTAGATGACATCCAAAGCTCAATGTTGTTTTGAAAGTCAATAATATTTATATGTCTCTTTCAATATGCTTGATTAATGAGATAATAAGATAATAAATCTTAAACAAAGTTAGATTTGAGTATATATAACAACTTTTTTAGAATTGAGTATACTTTTTAATAAAAAGATAAAGCACTATATTAAAGTCACTTAAACTTATTGAAAAAAGATATAATCTTTAAATAAGCAATAATAAATATCACAAATTTCATAATTATAGACCAAGCATAAGAAAATGAAGTTCTTTTGATTTTTGTTTTATATTGAATAATTTACATATAAATTGGTCTTGAGGTATTTGATGATGATCGTAAGTGTTCATCCTTCTTTGGTGAGAATAGATCTTAAATTGCCCAAAATGAAACAAAAGGATATGATAGAGTTTAACTCTAAGTTAGCTTAAAGTGGGATATAGTCATTTTCACTCTGAAGATGAGCATAATAACACTAATGAAGTTTAGGAGAAAGTGACTCCTTTTGTGAAATCCAAGTATGATTCAAATACTCTTTGCGAACCTTGTTCATAGTTGAGATATTGTTGATGGGGTTGGATGGCCCAACAACAGTAAGGATTACTCCATAATACACATTCCCAATTAGACCGTGCATCATTTAGGAGACCCATCTGGATTCTGGGCCGACTATCATTACTGGTTATGAAGGTAAATATGGATGGTTATGCAATGTAAAGATGTAGATGAAGGCTATGTATGAAAAAGAGATCTAATCTACTTCTACTCTATTCTATCATATCTAGGAGCGAGCTATTGTAATTGAATGCGTTGGAATGAAACTAAAATCTGATGAAGGCCTTTACTCATATAGATGTAATGAAGGTGTGAAGTTAGAAACACATGCATGCAAGATATATAATCAGAAAAGTCCAAACTATATTTTCCACATACATCACAACTCATATGCATGGGACATATAAAAGATAAAAAGGAATAGAAAAATTCCAAAAGTGATATAGAATTCGTTAGATTAGTACAGAGATATGAGCCTATGGTATGCTATCTCTTCTAGGGTATTTGTATGAATGATTATGTTGTCGTCAAGGGTCTACATATCCTTTGATAATGTAGCCATGAATGCCTGGACCATAGTATGGACTTTGGTTGGTTGAATGAGGTCTTACTCTATTAAGTCTGTTGTTACTTTGGTGGCCAACTCAGTGACTTCTTGTCTACGGCTTGTGTTGTACTATACCTTATCGACAAAATCCTCCATTGTGAGGTTCTTTCCAAGCTCCTCTAACTAGGGGAGTCGACATATCTTGATCAATTCTTGCAATGCCTTGTACAAGCGTGAACATATTGCCATTGAGTTAGTAGTTTCTTTTTTTTCCCTTTGTCCAGCTTGTTGGTAGCATTCCAATGAATAGGGATGTGTTTTTCTTTCCCTTCCTGAGGGACAATAGAGTTCAACCAGCGCATCCAGGGTTTTTGCAATCCATGTGTCAATATTATTCATGTCTTCTCAGATAGTGTTGAATTGCGTGAGTTTAGTTTGCACTCTGTTGTGTTGATCTATGATGGCGGAAGACATATCCTATAACATGTGTAGGTGGGCGTACATGTCAATTATAGCTTCCTCTAGCTCCATTCTGACCTTTTATGTACTTTCCTTGAAGCTTTGAAGGATTCCCTCATCGATCGTTACCTGGCAAAGATTTTCCTCCAACTCCCCAATCCTTGCTTCTTTATCCAAATTTGTTGGTGTAGTTTGTAGACATTATCTTATGTGGAATTCATGAAAGTAGATTCAATGAAAGCTATGGTGACTAGGTCTTCGCTAACATTTCCTGTTATGGGGGTTTGCGTGAGAACTGAGATTGGATTTCCCCCAGTTACTAGCACTTTTTTCACCTATTCTTCAACAATTTTTCTCGATACTTTGTCGTAGGTGAATTTATTTAGGTTGGGCACCTCACTGGGTCTGAATGGAGTATAAAGTCCCAAACCTAACTTGTTGAATGGTGTATGTTTGCTAGCACCTATTGTTGATATCTTTGGGATATCGGTGTCCATCGCTTAAGCATCGTCATTTTCTTTTTCAATGTCTTTCTCTTGTCGTTCTTCTTCAGTTGCTTTGTCAGTTGTTTCCTTGGTTGCTTTTTCAGTTGCATATATTGTTGCCTTATCGGTTTTTTCTTTTTGTTTGGATTCCTTTTGTGTAGCTACCTTTTCTTTTTCTTCTACAGTGGTTGTTGTTGCATCAACTTTGACTTTGGATTTAGCTTCCTCTGCAAATTTTCTCTTCTTTTCAGCCACGTCTTGTTTTTTCTTATATACCTTTTCCTTTTTCCTCCTCCTCTTATTTTCTATGTTTTTTTCTTCCTTAGCAGCCCCCAACTGCATAGATGTGGTTCCAACGGATCCTTTTTCCATTGTCTCTTCTTCTTCCTTCTTTTTGGACTCTTCTCTTGCTCTTTCTTCATCTACAATCCTCCCTATGGGATTTCCTCATCTCTTGAAGTTGAATTTGTTATAAGTCCTCATGTTATAATATATCTCCTCTTCCTCACAAACCTATGAGGTGTACTCCCGAGGCACGCCTAGCTTGTTGAAATGCCCTTTGATTACCTTCTTTGGGTCGTGCCTCCTAAACCTATCTTCTTCAAAGTGGTACGATAACAATATATCCACTTTTTCCTGGGCATGTTTTGTGTTAGAAAAGAAGTAGGCATCGATGTATAAAAGGAGCGGTGGCCATATAGCTTTGTTATCTATGTAAATCAATCCCCCAACTACATCGATCACCATTTGATAAGCTACTTCCTGAAGTACTATCTTGTCTGGTATAAATTGAGGAAGAAGATGAGGGGCTTTCATGGCACCATACACCCTTATATAAGTGTTGTATTCCATCAAATACCAATCTTTGATCATCTTGATGATAGTTATTCCTTTATCAGTCATACAAGGAGTTGGCATGAAAAAGATGAACTCGTATAATAGGACCAGGAAGTGCTCGTAGATTCTCTGGTATTATGTTCTATACTTGTACTCCCAACACAATTTGAAATATATGTGAATGGATGCATCTGATGGCTACCATTCCCAACCCATAATTGGGTATTTGTGGGCCATGCATATGATGTATATGAGGTATGTCGACATGTGGAATCTCGGGAAGGTCCTAAGTTGGGCTCCTACAACTGATGTGATGGCTTCCATGAGTTTTTTTGATAGGATGTCATCCCAGTTGAACGATATTCCTTTGTGTTGTGGTAAATTTCCCCCTGCAGATAGGTGAAACCCCCCTCAAATTCGGTTTCCTTTGATCCAAGACATAAGGAAACAAATGAACACTAACTTCCCCTTAAGGTTAGGAAATTAGATGTGAGGTAGATTCTCACACTAAATTAATTTCCTTTTTCAATAAAAATGAATAATACATGTGCACATCCAAGTCCCCCTTCTCCTAAGCTCTCACATAAGGAATTTAAATAATTTTCCATTTGATAACTAACTCTACAATCAAAGGAGAAGATCACTCACTAGATCCACTGAATTGGGATCTCCCGGATTTTTAGGGAGAAAATATCTCTCAAGGATTATAGGGAGAAAATATCTCTCAAGGATTTTAGGGAGGAAATATCTCTCAAGATCCACCAAATTAGGATATTGGTTTGAAAAAATATCTCAACCATCCATGAGACTCTTAACTTCTCCTTGATATTAGGAAACTAGATGTGATGTGGATTTCCACACTAAATTAATTTCCTTTCTTCAATAAAAATGAATAAAACATGTGCACATATTAGTTTGACCTTCATATGATAAATTTCTCCCCCAACGTGTCTACGGATTATAAGAAACACTCCCTCACTTAAGTGTGACAAATATGTGTGTAACACTTTGTCTGTGCGGTAGTAGATCAACGACATATATGATAGGGGGAATTTGGAGGCATCTTGTTCCCCATATAGCCCACATAACATGGCCACCATGTATTGATAAAGTATTGATAAATTTTTATGATAAAGTTTGTACCAGATGCGGCACAAGTCCTTGGTTGTGTGCTTGAATTCACCAAGAAGTTCATTTTCCAAATTCTCGGTCCCCTTCTCCATATGATATCATTTGGCTAAGTCCTTGGGCTGGAATGATGCTATAGGTTCTCCTCTAACATTGCAAATGTACTTATTCCCCAAGTCCACATGCTTTCGTATCCAGGCAATGGCATCAGCACAGGGGAATACAACAATGTGGGATGCTACCCTATGAATTCCATATTTCCTTATGTTCTTAAATATTCTAAGCTCATCCTGGTCTTCTGCATCAGTGGTGAAGTTTATCTTTTTGAACATTTGATAGATGTCTCCCCATTTGAGTGTATCCTCCCATTTTTCTAGGAATCCAGAGGTATCATTGTAAAATTCCTTGATAATGTTTGGCTCATATTTGATCCGACGACCACTCTTAGAGGCCTCAGTGGCTGGTTCTTTTCCAATTGTCTTCTTCCTCAGAGACATGTCTGAATCTTTGAAGCAAAGATGGGATCAGTGCAAATACAAAGCCACAAATCATACATAAATATCTAACAATAATTTGTCTAAGGATCTCATATGAAATAACCGAGGATTCACTTGATCTAATTCTAGGTGGAAGGTCATCATCTAAAGATGAAAGTATAATAACAAGCATTATTTAAGTTTTGGTGAAAGCTATAGAAGAAACCACCTTAAAAAAGGTTCAAAATTTTGAGATCGGAAAAGTTCTTACAAACTGCTACGATGTCTATCAGAGGAGTTAGTATGACGTGTTCCAGTTGGTCTATTTGTATACCATAGGAGTTAATATGAAGGGCTCTAGCGTAAATCAGGAGAGTTTCTTTGAAGGGTTCCAATAACACCGAGGAAGTTTGTAGAAATGTCTCCGATGAACCAAGGAAAATTTCGTGAAGTGTTGAGTTTGCAAGAGGGGAAACCAGCGGTATTACTATTAACTCATCCAATGAAACTGAAGAAGTTCATGTCAATTCCTTCAGTTAAAACTAGAAGACTTCATTCTAAGTGCATTGGTTTCTACCGGTGAGGTTGACACCAACTCCTCCGGTGGAAATCATGGGAGTTAACGTTAAAAGTCCCAAGTGATCCAGAGACGTTGATGTGAAGGTTTTTGGTTTACAAAGTAACTCCTCAAAATTCAACTAAGCCTTGAATGATGGTCAATCATGGTTTCCTATGCTTTGAAAGATAGGTTCTTATACTATTCATCGGTCAAGGTCTTGATTGATGGTTTCTTCACTGGCTTCTAGGGTTCTGTGTATCAGTGATGGAGGAAAAGATCTGGGTTGGTTCTTGTGCCTTCCCAAAATAATTTTAGGGATTTATGGGTCGCAGTCGTAATAGTTCCATGGCCAAGAATTTACATAAGGTGGTGTTTAAATTAGAGAGGGGCGACAACCTTGTGGTCTAGCAATGGATCGAGGGTACTTCATGTGTTTATGGTGCCTTGGAGGAGAGGGAAAGGTTATGGTGCAAGTAGAAGTGGAGGGTCATCACTACAAATAACTTGGGAACCCTAGGTACAAAATGGAAAAATTTAAACCAAAAAGAAATAAAAAAAACCCTAATCCTAGAATGATTCACCAGTGAAAGGCACAGATGGATTAGGGCTTACCTGGTGGTTCACTTACATGTGGAGGGTAATAGGTAGTTGAGGGTGAAGACGTTTGGTTTTGTTACTTTGTTTATTAGTGTTCTCGCCTTCTCTCGAGAACTTGGTAACAATGGTCAAAAAGAAAGAAGGTGAGAGCATTTTTATAACTTTGGGCGATGAGTGCAATAAATGCCAATGGACAAAACATGCTTGAACCAATAGTGTTTATGTGAATTCCTCTAGTTCACACCGGAGGACTTTGTTGTAAGATTTCCAATCTAAACCGAGGAGGTTGATGCGAAGTTTTTGGATGGTCGTGGGGAAGAAGAAAAGAACTCCTTCAGTTTGACTGGAGGAGTTTTTGAGAACTCCTTTGGTCGAATCGAAGGATTTTGTATTAATTTCTCTGATGGCAAGTTCAATGTTTCGATGGAGTTTGTGGGAAATGCCCTGGTTTCTACCAAAACAAATGGAGAGAACTCCTCTAGTATACACCGGAGGATTTTGTGGTAACTCCTTTGGTGCACACCAGAGGAGTTTGTAAAAACTTTAGTGAATCGTCAAAAACTTATTTTTTAAAGCAGCTAAAGTGGCTCAAAAAATTTCTAAGTGAAAAGCCAAAATTACAATCTCGACTAAACCCAAAAATAGATAACATGCTTAGAGTAGGAAATGTCTCGTTAAAAACTCCAGTCAATAAGATTTTAAAGGAAAAAACAAGGGGGATCAATTTTCTTGAAGGGAGCTTTGCAAGCAATTTACAAAAGAATGGAAGGTTGTTGGTGCTTGGCACAATAGATATGAATATATATTTAAAATGCCATAGGATCAAAGATAGAGCTACTAAATGGGAGAATACTATCAATTTGCATATGAAAAAAGTGTAGAAGAGTCATAACCTTTGCATACATAAAGTGTCAATAAATGACCTTGGCCAAATACACGAAAGATTGAAGAAAGTTTCAAATCCATGTATAAAGAAAAAACACAACTAGATAACAAAGTCAATGCTATAAAATGATAATGTAAAACAATTTCCTTGCAACAAGAAAACAAATCTCAAATTCTAATAAAATACTAAAACAAAGAATTAATCTCTTAGATTTAATGAATTTAAAAATATATAAAAACAAAAACTCTCTCATTATGAAATTATACTATTCACGATAATATAATACAATATATGTCACATTCATATAATAAATTATGTAAAACAACTTTATGAACAAAATTGATGTGAAACCAAACATCTTGAAATTGAAAATGAAATCACCATCCTTCTTAAAAAAAAAAAAAAAGTATTATAATTAAAAAAGGAAGTTTGCAAAAAAATTGATACAATGAACAATGCATCTATATGATGATGATGATGATTAACGTCTACTAAGACCGAATTGGTTTATCGGACCTTAAGAGGGTAAGTGATTACTTGTGATACTTTAGAATTTTGTTTTTGTGCTCGAAAAGCATTAAGAGAAGCTTTCCAAGATCACCATATTTTTGTTGAGTTAAGAGGTTAGGAAGGTTGGTAGTGTGATAAATATTTTGAAAATGAGATCTAATATGGGTATAGGTTGGACAATCTAAGAGAAAGTGTTTTTCATCTTCAACCTTCTTAGTGTCACAAAGGTGACACACTCTTTCATCCCATGGCATTTTAGGAATTGACCAACGCACAATTTCACTATGGAGCTCATGAGAATTTGTTCTTATCTTAGCAATGCTTATTTTTTTCTTTACACTTGGCAAAACAGATAGATAATTTTGATGTTCTAGATTAGGTTTGATTACATCTTTATAATACCTTAATTTTATTTTTTCCTCTAACTCTTTATCACACCACATTTTCTCCTTAAATTTTGATTTGACATTTTTTTTAATAGTATCTTTATTTTGCA
>JZKD02S0349212.1:259078-273227 GCA_000966675.3 Picea glauca
TTTGTGATTTATTTTTTAATTCTTCTTTTACTATTGCTAGCGTATCCTCCTCTTGTTGTTCTTTTATACCAAAAATTATGAGGTTCAAGGCTCTTTTGTTATGCTCATGGTCCAGATCAATTAGCTTATTCATTTCACCTTTAATGGGTTTGATATCCAATTTGTTTTCCATATTACTGAGGGTCAAATTGTTGGTTAGTTTTTCTTCTAGCTCTTTAATCCTATCTCTGAAGTTGTGGTTTTCGTCAACCCCTCCTTCTTGGATTGATTGTTTATGTTTTTCCATTTCTTGAATTATGTCCTTCATTGTTTGCAAATCACTCTTGAACCCTAAGAATCTATCCTCTATTTGAGTTTGAATGGTATCTTTAATTTTTTTATCAATCATTGCCTCTAGCTCTATTTGGAGTTTTACGTCTCTTTCTTCACTCCTTTTTTCTAATGTTTCTAACTCTATTTAGATTTTGGCATCTCTCTCTTCTCTTCTTTTTTCTACTTAAAATATAAATGTTATATTTTCTTTACAAATAAATATAATTTTCCAAACATTAAAATGACACTTAAAAAACATATTAACAATATTTTACTACAAAATTTTAAATCTAAATATAATTAAAAATATAAAATAAACCACCAAAATTTTACCCTCCTTTACTTTTTATATTGCTTTATACCTCTTTTATTTCTTATGATTCTTTATTTAAGACATTTTAAAAAATTAATAAAATGTTGACTATTTTTATTTCATTCTTCCACATATATATTGAATAAAAAGCAACGATTATTTCGCTCAATTTGAGCGACCAAGTTTCAATGAAGCATGGTAAAAAAAAAGGCCAACTCTATAACTAGTTGTCATGTGCACAAGCAAGCAAGATGACCGTATTTAATTCAATTGTTCTTGGACTCTCATGCTTGGAAGTAGTTATGGGTAACAAACTCAAGATTTTTAAAATTCAAAATTTTCATATTTTAGAAAATTATATATATATATATATATATATATATATATATATATATATAGTTTAGGTAGGAGAATTGAAATAGATAGGCATTGATGATAATGATGATGATTAATATCCATTGAAACCAATTGATATATCATACTTTAAGAAGGTAAGAGATTACTTCAATTTCATTAAAATTGTATTTTTATGCTCAAAATGCACTGAGAGAAGAGTTCCAAGATCACCATAGTTTTGATGACTTAGGAGGTTAGGAAGGTCCATAATGTGGAAGATATTTTTAAATTGGGATCTAATATGGGTATAGGCACGACAATCCAAAAGGAAGTGTTTTTCATCTTCTACCTGCTTAGTGTCACAAAGTTGACATATTATCTCATCCCATGGTGTTTTGGGAGTTGGCCAATGCTCGGTTTCACTATGTAGCTAGTGAGAGTTTGTTCTTATTTCAACAATGTTGATTTTCTTCTTTGCACTTTTCAAAAGTGAGAGGTAATTTTGATCTTCTAAATTGGGGTTGACCATCTCCTTGTAGTATCTTAATTTCATTTTATCCACTAATTATTTAGAAGTGATAATATTTGTAATACTATAGATATTATGCATGATGATTATTTTTGTATTCCCCAATTATTTAGCTAAGATTTGACATCTTTATGCCATCCCCACTTGAGCCCCCATGGTTTTGGCTAGAGTTTGAAACCATTTTGGAAGCCTCTTGTTATCCATGTTGTTTATCTTGTTCTTGTACCTTAGGTATTTAATCATAGCAAGGCTCTCAATTAGGGAAAGGATTGCTTTTATGAGGAGAATAAAATAAGGTGTATGTCCCTTTATTTTAAGATTATAAATTATATATAGATAAATATATCACTTTTTATATCATAATTAGAAAAAAATGATTAATATAAAATATAAAAAAATAAATATTAAATTTGATAAGCATAAATAAAATTATGAAATTAAATCACTTTATATTAATTCAATATAATATTTTATAAAATTAAAAATAAAATAATATTAATAATGCTAAATATAATATTTTATAAAATTAAAAATAAAATAATATTAATAATGCTAAAAATATAGTGATCTTCATAATTTTTTTCATATTTTTGTTTGTTGTTTTCTTTCTTTTATATATATATATATATATATTAAATAAAAAAAGGAATTTTCTATTACTTAGTTTTTAGAGTACAAAAAATATCACATGGCTACAGTCTGTCATTTGTTCCGTCGAATTAGCGGAAACCAGAACAGGTGGCAGATTGTGATGTTATTGTTCAAAATATCAATCCATCATTTTCCCTACCAAACATAAACCAGAGCAGGTGGCGGATTCGAGTTCTTGTTGAACTGTGCTATGCAACTAAGAAAGACTATCAACTGAAAAAAGAAGACAACTGTAAAACTACATTAAAGCAGTGCATAGAGCTAAGATGAGAGTGCTCGAGGTGGCCAAAGCATAGAAATTGCACATTTTCACCTGGGGGCATGTCGCTCGGATCGTCGCTAAGGGGGTCGTCCCTGGGTTAGAGCACGAAAGGCCTCGCACAGATTGGACAATGTTGGGCTGCTAGTCCATTTGAGAAGGCTTCATAGAGCATGTCAATTCGTTGGTGCATGAGGGTGTCCCGGTATATCTGGTCAGCCATCTGGTTCAGTAGCTCAAAGACGAGCTCGAGATTCTCTTGATGGAAGAAAGGTGGTGGAGCTTGGAAAAATTCAGGGAGTGCCGAGAGTGGTGGATGCGCCAAGACTAGGCCACCCTCCAGCGCCGCGTCTAAGACCACCACCACCTCACCTAGGTCCGTTGGTGTTGCTTCCATAGCCTCCACCGCCTTGAACTCCTTTGTCGTAGAGACGGTGTTATGAATTGTGGCCACAGAGTCCAAATGGAGGAATTCCTATGGGAATTCCTCCTCAATTATACATGTGGCCTCTTCCATGGTAGCTTGTGCTTGCTGGAATATGGTTGGGGTGCTTGTGCTTGCTGGAATATGGCTAGGGGGTGCCAATTATCTGGCACTATGAAGAGGAGGGATTCCGGAGAAAACTGGACAGGTTCCTCTGGAATATCCTCCTCAATGTATGCCATTGGAGGCATTCTTGGTTTCTCCCATCGTTGAATCCAAGCAATGGACAGGGCACACTCCATTGTATGCACCCTCCACTCTCTAGCAGCAAAACTACACCAGGATGGGTCGCACCTCGGCCTGCCTCTTTATCTTGGCATGGCAAGGCCAGGAAGGTTGATAATGTGCAGGGTTAATTGAATGAGAGCTGATTGGACGCAGATCCAGTGCTCAGAGCATCCAAGTTGATGGAGCGCAAAGGGGAAATGGAGCCAACCTTGTTCGAACGGGAGTAAAATGCTAAGGAATGACATGACCACTGTATTGATCCCCTTAGTAAAATTACACCTTATGGCCTCCATACTTCCCACATGAGGGAGTTGTCCTCCCCTTCTCGGCAGGCAGTAATGGCCTCCCTCCATTTAAGAATGAGGTGAAGGGTGACGACCTACCATATTAATGGCTTGGGTCTGGGGCAGGCTACGTGGCCTCCCATTTCTACGTGGCACCCCATCTAGGATTTGATAATCTTTCCTGGCTAAGTCCAAGCAGCAGTCTAATAGCTCAGATCGAGGAGAGTTTTGCGCGTTCCAGTGAATCATTTCTACCGTGGAAGCCACACCTTCATTTTCCAAAAAATCATCTATTTTGTTTGTGTCTTCTTTCACATGTGAGGGGATGAGGGTAAGATTAGGTTGTAAGAGGGATTCAAACTCTTCCAACAATCCTAAGAGTCTCCAACTAGGTGAGACCTCTAGGGGGTGTGACCCATGAATAATTTTAGTAATGAATTGGATGATGATCTGGGAATCTCCCTCCACTATGAGCTTAGTTAATTCATGGTCTGTTTCTAACTTGATTCCTCTGAGAAGGCTCCAGAGCTTAGCAGCATTATTTGTATTGAATCTTAGATAGTCTACTGCATAATAATGAATTTTCCCTTCTTCGTTTCAAAGGACCGCCCTAAAGCTTGCCAAACCTGGATTCCCTTTTGACGCGCCATCAAAGTTTAATTTAATAAAACTAGTGGGTGGGGGGGACCAGGTGCACGGGCTTCCAGTTGTTCTGGTAACCCCATTGTCTTGTCTTTCACCAGTAAGATTGAGCTTCCAGGTCTGAAGGATATGACTTTCGCCTAGATTGCATTTTAGGTCCTCTTGGGACCACTGCGCACTCTTAATCGTTTCCCGAATCAGGTTCATAATTCTTTCCCAAGTTGAGAGAGGGGGGAGTTTGTTGAGAGAAAAATCCTTTTTGTTTCTTTCCTTCCATATTTTCCACATGGTGAAACCAGGTAAAAACTGCTAGATGCAATCCAAGATTGGGTTTTGATAGGAAATCGAGTCCCAGTTCTCCACTATGCTTATGATACCGGATCGATTTCTGTTGGAGTGGTGCATTACTTGTGTCCCCATGTCCCAAATTATCTCACTGTAGTTGCAATGGTTGAATAGATGCTCCATCGTTTCTTCTTCTTGTTGACAGAGGAGGCATATTGAGGGGCCTATGAATCCTCGTTTCTAGAGATTGTCCCAAGTGAGAATGCGATTTTGGACGTAAGCCATAAGAAGATGGACACCTTTGACCATAATTTTGGGTTTCAGATCTTGCCCCAGATACGTTCCTTTGGTTGTTCCTGGTAATTCCCCTGTAAATAGTAAGCTTCTTTGACTAAGAAGTTGTTTGTTGTGGAGTGCCCCCATCTGAGTATATCTAGGTTTTCCCTGATATAAATTTTCCTTTGATTTGTACAATCTTTCCAAGCTTATAGATCCAGCTTCGTCTAAAGGTAAAGTTCATGAGGTTCAGTCCTCCAATTGCACCATGGCATGTGCCTATCATTCTTTCTACATAGATCCTTCACCAACCAGGAGTCCCTGGACTGCATTTGTTGACATAGGGGGGTGAGGTCCTCAAGAGTGGTTAGGGGCGGTTGTTGTTTCCATGAGTCTTGCCAGAACAAGGAGTGTTCACCATTTCGGATTTCCCAGAAAACATGCTTCTGAATGAGCATTCGATTGTTCCAATCCATGTTCCAAATATTGGATCCCTGAACCTGATCATTGAATCTGATTAGCTGCTCTTATCTGGTAGTGGGAGCATACTTCCTTTTCCAGATTTTTTCCCATAGTTTTGTGGGGTGCTTGAGCCAATGCCACCACAATTTTTCCCCCATGACTTGATTTAGTTTCCCTGGATCCTAAATCCCTAGTCCCCCTAAGGATTTAGGCTTGAAGATTTTGTCCCAACCTACTAACACCCACTTCTTGTTTGGGTGATGCCCGTGCCACCGGAAGTTGCGTTGGATATTCCTAATGGCGTTGATGACTGATTGGGGTGTTGCTAGAGCGGTAAAGAGGTAGGTTGACAAGGCTTGAAGAACATATTTTAAAAGAACCAACTGAGCTGCAGGATTAAGAGATCTGAAGGTCCAGTTGTTGAGTCTGTTGGAGATGGAGAACAATAGGTTGTCCCAGGAGATATTACGAGCAGACATCCCTGTGAGTGGGATGCCTAGATAATTGGATGAAAGGGAGCTCTTGGGGATGCTCAGTAGATGAGAGATATGGTTTTGGATAGCCACTGGGGTATTGAAGAAGTAGAGTTGTGATTGTCAAGGTTTAAGGCCATTCCTGAAGCTTCGACGAAATCTGTGAGGATGGAATTGAGCTTAGTGGCTTCCTAGGTCGTCGGAGTGTTCAACAGAAGAGTGTCATCGACAAACTAGCTGTGAGAGGGGGTTGGTTGAATATTGTGCAGGGGTAGACCTTTAAGGGAGCCTTCCACCACAAAGGCCTTTAGGTAGCGCCCCAGTCCCTCCTCCATTATGACAAAGAGAAAGGGGGAGAGGGGGTCCCCTCGTCGAATGCCTTTGGTGGGAGAAAGGGGCTGGGAAGGAACTCCATTAACTAAGATAGAGAAAAAGGCTAAGGAAGTGAGCCTTATGATCCAGGCCACCTAGTGGCTGTCGAAGCCAAAGGCCTCGAAGAGGGAGTGCATGTATTTCCAACTAATTCTGTCAAAAGATTTAGAAAGGTTGAGTTTGATGAGCATACCTAGAGTCCTGGGTTTTTTTAGCGAGTGGATGACTTCATGATCTAGGATGACACTGTCATGATTTTTGTGCCTTCCACATAGCATGCCTGCTCTTTGGAGATAATGAAAGGAAAAATTGATTTGAGACGCATGGAAATGACCTTAGTGATAATTTTGTAGATGACATTACAGGGAGCTATCGGTTTGTATTGTTTGGGATGTGTAACCCTTTCCTCCTTCGGGATGAGCGTGAGGAAGCTGGCATTGAAGGCTGAGAGGACTTGTCCTAAGGTTCTATATTTCTCCACCACTTGCCAGAATTCTTCTTTGATCATTGGCCAACAATAGTGGAAGAAGTCTGTCGTGAAGCCATCTAGACCGGGATCTTTACGTGGGGGCATTTCTTTAACTGCATGATCCACCTCGTCTTGGGTGATGGGTCTCGTCAAGGCTTCATTGTATTCCTAAGTGACTAGTGAGGGTATGTTCCTGGTGGTTTTGCGGATCGTTGGCGTTCTCTCATCGATGGGATATGTTGGGAGGTATTTGTAGTAGTTGATCAGTTCTTCTGCTATTCTGTCATGGTCCCTGATGGGACTTCCCTGAGCATCCTCCAGCTGGGTTATTTTGTTGATGTATCTTCGGTGCACCATGGATCGATGAAAGAACTTGGTGTTCTTTTCTCCTTCTTTGAGCCATTGTACCCTAGATTTCTGTCTCCGGAGTATTTCCTCCTGTTCCTTTCTCTCCTCCAATTCTGCCTTGAGCACCTCCTCTTCCTTCATTAAGGTTGTCGTTCTGTCCCCCATAATGAAGGTATTTTGCAAGGTTTCCAGGCACTGCTCGATTTCCTGCATTCTTTGCAATATGTTCCCAAAAACATTCATATTCCATCTCTATAGTTGTGACTTAAATTTTTTGAGCCGCTGTTGGAATTTGTACATGCAAGTACCATGGTCTATTTCTTCTTGCTTCCACCAGGATTCTGAAAGCTTTTGGAATTCTGGGTGGGAGAGCCAGAACTTCTCAAATCTGAAGGGCTTGAGTTTGGGTGTCACCCCAGCATCAAGACAGAGTGAAACAGGTCAGTGGTCCGAGCCTGTTTTCGGGAGGATGTTGGCTTCAATGATGGGGTCCTCCAATAACAGGGCTTCTGAAATAAGGAAACTGCCTTACCGGAAAGCTACATATTGATGTCCAGATCTGCGATTGGACCAGGTGAAAATTCCATTCCTAGTTTCTATATCTACTAAATCCAGTTGGTCTATGAGGGCTCGAAACTTACCACTATCTTGATCAAGCCTCTTGGTGCCTCCTGCCTTTTCCTCCAATGTTAGGATGATGTTGAAATCACCCCCTTGCATCCAGTTGGGCGAGCTCAACAATGTTTTGATGGTGGTTATTCGCTTCAAGAATAACTCTTTTTCCTGGGTACTTTGAGGCCCGTACGCATTTGTGATCTCTCCTTCTTTGGTAGATCCTATGACTTTGAAGCGAGCTGTAATCGTACTCACTGTGGAAAAGGGTTGATCTATGATGACTATTGTTGGATTCCACAAGATTTCCAAACCACCTGTCGCTCTGTTGGAGTCTGTATGAAGGGAGTCACATCCTCTCCAGCAACACTGAAAGATATCTGTCGCTTCTTCACCAACACATTTTGTCTCCTGCAAAAGGAGAATGTCTGGATTCTCAACACGAATACAGTCTCGAAGAGTCCTCTGCTTGGATCTTCCATTGAGCCCTCTGATATTCCATGTTATGATCTTCATCATGATGAGTTAGGAGGTGGATGGAGGTATCCCTCCGTGAGTCTCTGGATCTGCCCCGAGTTGAGCATGAAGTTACCTACTTCCTTGATGAGTTGTTGTGCAGATTTGTGCCCCCTTCTTTTACTTTCTCAGGGGGTTCGTTTGAGCTCAGTGGTTGGGTCTAAGGATATCCCTAGTCGCGAGGTAGAGACTACAGTAGATTCAATGAATACCTTGTGAACCTTTCTGAGTTGTTCCACTAGGATGGTTTGCAGATCCTTTCGGTTGAAGGCTTCCTCTAGTTTTTTGAAATCTATTTCCGTCAAATCTTGCTCATCAAGCTGCATGAGAGTGTCCCCACTTTCTTCTGTCTTATCCCCAAATGCCTTGTTAGCAGGCCTTGTGTCTTGTTTGTCGTTTTTGTCTGTTTCGGTTTGGTGCTTGGATTTTCCTTTTTCCTTTTCATGGCTATCTTTTTCGTGCGGATCTCCGACCTCCTCTTCCCAGGGAGTTGATTAAGGATGTCATAGGAGTTTTTAGTGGATATTTTTGGAGCGTTGTCTTGATTCTGCTTTCTGGGTGGGTGTCTTTTTCTGCTAGTGATCTTGGTGAAGCCATCCTTTTGATTCCCCTCTCCTGCTTTAGGATTTTGGGCATTTAAGGGACAATCTCGAAAGAGGTGGCCATGCTCATGACACTTCCTGCAGCGGAAGGGAATATGCTCATAGTCCGTTGTTTGATTCCAATCTTCATCCTGATATTCTAGGGTTACTAAGCCCGGTAAATCTTTTGAAATGTCTATGTAGACACAAATGCAAGCGTAGGAGGTGTATTTCCTCTGCTTTGTGGCTTTCGAGGATTTGACATGTCTTCCCACCGTATTCCCTATACCCATTAGGATTTCCTCCAACCAAAATTCCTGCGGTAGGGAGTATAGCCTTATCTAGACTGGGGCCATTGTGAAATCTTCTTTCTCTAGGCTGAAGCAGTCTGTCCAGAATTGAAGAAATAGCCCGACTGAGTTGTAAAAGTATGGCCTATTATCAAAAATCATGTCCTTGTCTTCCAGATTGTAAAGGATGATCATAAAAAACCTCTTGGAGCTGAGCTATACTTCGTAATCTCCCTTGGGGTTCCATCAGTCCTTGATCCATCTCAAGAGATCCCGTTCTCAAGGCCAAAGACCCATAAACTTGTCGATGAGTGCATGCTCCCGCATAAACCGAGTGTCTTCCCCAACCTTGGTTAATCTTATGAGATATTGTGGTGGCTTATCAGATTGGGGAATGCATTTTCCCGATTCCCATCCTCGAGATGCCTTTGGATGAGACATGCTTGGCTCCACATCCATTACTTTGTTGAATCCCTGCTCCTTAGCTAGGAGTTGTTCTCTCAAGTGTGGCGGCAACTCAAAAGCGGGTCTCTTGGCATGCAGTTATGCTCTGTCGTTTGCTACAACATTCTGGTACGAGGAGAGTTCCCCCCCTCCCCCCCCCTCTGGGCTCATCCCGTGCAGTCAGTTGTGGCGTATCAAATCCGTTCGACGCTTCTCGTGCGACCATTTCGGCTACGGGAGGAGCGGTTCATGCAAAGTCTCGTTGGGGTTTTGCTAGGGTTTCAGAGCAAGCATCCCTCCTCATATATATATATATATATATATATATATATATATATATATATATATATATATATATATACATTTCAATTTTTTCCTGATTTTGTTAATGTTAAATAGATTTGAAATTAAGATGAATTTATAATGATGATAATAAATGAATGTCATTATATAAAATAACTTTAAAAAATTAAATATGACATCCTTTTAGTAAACAAAATAAAATAGTAAAAACCAACTCAAACTTTGCTTAGAAAGTGAGCTAGATACATTAAGACTTTTATTAAAAAATGATTAGTATAAACCAACATAGATCCATCTTAATTCTAGATCAAATTATTTGATGTGAAAATCTTTTTAAAGTGTAAAACTTGAAAAAATGTGTGTAACTCAAAGAGATTGGAGAAAGATTAGATCCCTCTGGATACTTGTTAGATTCATAATTAAGAAAAATCTATACTAATTGTAATATTAAAAAAAAATCTATATAACCAAATTTTTTATTCAACCATCAAAGTCAAATTTAATTTGAACTATAGACAGAAATTGTCATTTTAATTAAAATTTAACAAACTCAAAAATATGAAAAAAAAAATAATGTATAATATATTGCAAAAATTTTGGTTTATTTTACAACAACATGAATATATATATAAAAAAAATTGAACTAATCTATAAAAATTGAATTTATCTTAAATTAATTAATAAATAAATTATTGAGTTTTAAGATTTTTCAAATTTATAAGATAATTGAATCTTTTAATCTAATCTTCCAAGATTCAAATTTCCACCTAATTTAATTTTGATCAAGCCTATGTCTTTCTACTCTATTTTATTTCCACCTAATTTAATTTTGATGAAGCTTATGTCTTTCTACTCTATTTTAAAAGGTGGGATTTCAAGAACTAATCTATAAAAATTGAATTTATCTTAAATTAATAAATAAATAAATTATTGAGTTTTAAGATTTTTCAAATCTTTTAATCTAATCTTTCAAGATTCAAATTTTCACCTAATTTAATTTTGATCAAGCCTATGTTTTTCTACACTATTCTAAGAAGTGGGATTTCAATAACTAATCTATAAAAATTGAATTTATCTTAAATTAATAAATAAATAAATTATTGAGTTTTAAGATTTTTCAAATTTATGAGATAATTGAATCTTTTAATCTAATCTTCCAAGATTCAAATTTTCACCTAATTTAATTTTGATCAAGCCTATGTTTTTCTACTCTATTCTAATAGGTGGGATTTCCAAAACTAATTTATAAAAATTGAATTTATCTTAAATAAATAAATTATTAAGTTTTAAGATTTTTTAAATTTATGAGATAATTGAATCTTTTAATCTAATCTTCCAAGATTTAAATTTCCACCTAATTTAATTTTGATCAAGCTTATGTCTTTCTACTCTATTCTAAGAAGTGGGATTTCAACACATCATCAATGATTCTAAATATTTGATTTTTTAAACTTTTTTTTTTACAGAAATCAAATAAATTTTGGTGAAATTATCAATCAATCACTCTAAATATTTGATTTTTTAAACTCTTTTTACAGAAATCAAATAAATTCTGGTGAAATTGTCATTTTTCGTTGTTTAAATTATATTTTCTAATACAACTAATAACTAATTTAGTACTGAAAAACTTTTGAAACACTGAACATCATTATAGTGTGGGTCTGATTTCATTTGAAAGTCGATCCCCCGGATAGGAAAAAAATAATAATAATAAAAAAATAAATGATGTATGCTATTAACAACAAAGTCCAGCGAATGTCATCCATCCCTATAGATAGTCTTGATAAATCGACCGAGACCACACATGTGAAAAGAAGAAAACGTTAGCAATGGCAGAGAGCGAGAACGGGAGTGTGAAATGGAGAGCCGTTCAGGGCAGCGATAACTGGGAAGGCCTGTTGGAGCCTCTGGACAACGATCTGAGAGAGGCCATACTCCTCTACGGAGACCTGACGCAGGCCACCTACGACGCCTTCAACAGCGATCCGCACTCCAAGTTCTGCGGCAGCAGCAGATACGGCAAGAAAGACTTCTTCCAGAAGGTTTCACTCGCCACGGGAGACGACGAATGGAACTACGAAGTCACCCGTTTCCTCTACGCCACATCTCGCCTCGAGCTCCCCCAGGCCTTCATGCTCAAGTCCCTCTCCAGGGAGGCCTGGAGCCGAGAATCCAACTGGATCGGCTATGTGGCCGTGGCCACGGATCGAGGCAAGCAGAGGCTCGGCAGGCGGGAAATCGTGGTCGCTTGGAGAGGAACGATACGCGATCTGGAGTGGTCCGATGTCTTCAATCCCATTCCCGTCTCCATCGCCCCCATTCTTTCTCAAGAGCAACGCCACGACCACGACCACGACCACCATTGGTACGACAGAGTGCTACACCTCGTCGACGAAGAGGAGCCCAAAGTGATGAACGGATGGTTCGTCATCTACACTTCAACGGACCCCAAGTCTCCGTTTACTAAAAGCAGTGCCAGGGAACAGTTCTTGGCGGAGATCAAGAGGCTCGTTGAGCTTTACAAGGACGAGGAGCTGAGTATAACTTTGGTCGGCCACAGCCTGGGCGCGGCCCTGGCAATTCTCAGCGGCTTCGATATTGTGCAGAGCGGATTGACCTCCGTTCCCGGAAAGCCCAACATTCCGGTGACTGCCTTCGTTGTTGGATGTCCCGGCGTTGGGAACGCGGCGTTCAAGAAGAGGTTCGAGGCTCTCCCGGGGCTGCGTGTTCTTCGGATAGTGAATCTGCCGGATCTGATCCCGCACTATCCTGGAAAGCTTCTCATGTCCGAGCATGTCGGGAGTCACTTGGAGATTGACACGCGAAAGTCTCCGTTTCTGAAGGATTCGAAGAACCCTAGCGATTGGCACAACCTGCAGGCTCAGCTGCATATCGTGGCTGGGTGGCAGGGGCCGAAGAATCCCTTGAAGTTTGAAGGGAATCGGAGCGTGGCCCTGGTGAACAAGTCGTGTGATTTTCTCAAGGAGGAGTGTCTGATTCCGGCGTCCTGGTGGGTTGAGAAGAACAAGGGCATGGTCCAGGATTTGAAGGGCATGTGGGCACTGGCTGACCCTCCGGAAGATGATTTGCCCAAGCCAGAGGAGGATTGACCTCCTCCTGCCCATCTTTGTCTCATGGGAGAACAATCAACTCCTCTGTCAAGTCTACCAACAACAGCTCTCATGCTGTCGTGTCTGGTCTCATGGCTTCTGGTCTTTGTCTTGCTGGTGACTGTTATCTGTGTATGATCTCCCATGGATTCTAGTCTAGTCCTATGGCGTTTGGTCTTCGTCTTGATACTCACTGTTATCTGAGTCATATAAGATCATTAAATGTGTCCATTAGTAATAGGTGTACTTTTTTTTGGCGTAATTAATAATGTCTTGGAATGTTGTTATCTGCGTTATATAAGATCATTAAATGTGTCCATTAGTAATAGGTATACGTCTTTCGGCGTAATTAATAATGTCTTGGAATGACAAGTTGCAGAGTAAAATTTCTATGAATGGTAAGATTTGTTTCAATTCCATTGTTAATGACTTGTTGTCCATGTGCTTTTTTGTACAGTAGAATGATTTCTTGTGCTTTTTTGGACAGTAAAAATTTTATGGTTTTTTTTTTGGAATTTTGTGATATAAATTTTGAATCACTATTTTTTGTTTTTAAAAATCCATTTTTGAATGTAGAAATGGATTCAATCTGTAGAAAAATCCTAACATTCCGATTATACAGAAATAATTACTCAAATCTTCAAATCTAACAATTTTTCATCAAATTTCCAATAAATATCCCCCCAAAAAATCAATTTCTAATTATAATTCTTGAAAATAATTCTAGTTCTTAAAAATAGTAAAGATGAATCATCTTCTGCCTCATCTTCATAAGAATCCTCACTATCCAATGCAAAAGGAGCTTTAGGTTTATTGGCCCACCCAACAGAGTTGCCTGAACCTATAACTCTACACATCATGGGGGATTCTAGGTGCCCTTCTTGGTGACACTTGGGAGGTTTTCTATATTTTCGGGGCTTTGCAAATATGGGTTCTTTCATATCAAAATGGGAACACTACTATCCAATGGACATCATGTTGTATTTCTGGTTGCCAATAAATAAAAAGGTTTTAAGGAGTAACTTAGGAAGTAAATTTGTTTTTATTTTTATTTTTTATTATCAAAATTTATAAATAAATAAATAAAATTTAACTATATTTACTAATTTATATTTAAAAAATGATTTCTTTCACTTAACATAATAAATAATTAGATTTTCTTTTCATTTCATTTTAGAATATTTTAGAATGGGATTTAATATTTTAAAATATTTAGTACTTTAAAAGTTTATCCCACTTTTTCATATATTCAATTATGAAGTTGAAATAATCGGTCACATTAGAATGTGTGGCTTTGGTCACATGAATAATTGGTGTTGTCCCTATGTATAATATTAATGTTATTTGTTTATCATTAATTATATATATATATATATATAACAATTTGCCATTGACTCTCATACGTTATCCCATATCGTAAGTGGCCAATCCGCTTCTCAATATGGGATATGGGGGGCACGCGGTTCAATAAAGTGGCATGTCTTCTTGCCCATTGAGGTGGCCCTCTCCTTTACTATCAAACCACCCTATAGGAGGTCTAATCAACTATTTTTATGTCTCGTCACCTAAA
>JZKD02S0349247.1:0-10360 GCA_000966675.3 Picea glauca
ACTATATAAAGAGGTTCACGCAATGTAATGGGAT
Source organism: Picea glauca (assembly GCA_000966675.3). Lineage (NCBI taxonomy): Eukaryota > Viridiplantae > Streptophyta > Pinopsida > Pinales > Pinaceae > Picea > Picea glauca. Next base: position 35 of record JZKD02S0349247.1, read on the forward strand.
AATAAGAGAATTATTGTATTTGGAGCTGAATCTCATTAGGAGGATGCCCCCTCAAAGAGGCAAGTCAACATGAGATGACCCCTTAAATAATAGGATCCATTGTATGGTGTTTCCCTACCTCAAGGGTTTGATAGTAATAAAGGAGATTTTTCATATTGTTATTGTATATCTATTTTGGTGAGTTGTATTTAGTATTTGGTGCTTAACAAGTGGTATCAGATCATTTTCCTTGGCAGACAACGTGGGCAAATATTTTTTATTTTTGTAGATTTGTTTTTTTCGGAGAAGAAAAAAGAGGGCCGCGACATTCCAGAAATTTTTGGTATATTTCTGTGCAAAATTTGTAGAAATAGGTTGTATATATGAGTTCCTCTCAGAAAAAAACCCAAGTTGAGAAAAACAATTGTCTGAAATGGTGTCCGGGAAGTCAAAATATTGAAGTTTTAAAATATGTAAATTTTCAAGGTTTTTTCTGCAGACAACGACACAAATTGTTTGTATTTATGTAGTAGCTGGAGGCTGAATTTTCCCAAATAAATTACATATATGAGTTCCTCTCGGAATTTCACCAAATTTCAAAAAAAAAATCAGCTGAAACGAAGTCTGGGAAGTGAAGTTATGAGCATTTTAAATTCAATGGTTTTTTAGGGTTTTTTCCGCAGACGGCGACACGAATTGTTTTTATTTATGTAGTAGCTGGAGGCTGAAGTTTCCCAAACAAATTATAGATATGAGTTCCTCTCGCAATTTCACCAAATTTCAAAAAACAAATCAGCCGAAACAGAGTCTGGGAAGTGAAGTTATGAGCATTTTAAATTCAACATTTTTTTAGGGTTTTTCTAGAAAAAGACGCGATTTTCTGTCGTAACTTATTGTTCTATTTTTTGGGTTTTTTCATGACAGATGTGGGACAGAAGAGTTCATAGGGTGCTCATATGGATATTTCCTCTCCAACCCTCAAAGAAATTCTACAAATTACTGAAGCATTAAAATCGCAATTGTATGACACATTGGATGCTAGATTGCATGACCTTGCAGATGGCCTCAATGATAGTTTGTGTAGTATTCAAGATTCATTGAATAACTGATGCAGACAAGCTCCAAGTTTGCTCATAGGATTCTTCTATCTAGTTCGTGAGACAAAGCGGCTCTTTCGACTCCTACTGGAATCTCTATTAAATCAATCCACAGGTCCTTTCTTTTCCCTCATGGCCCCAAACATGACCATGAACAATTTCCCCATAGGAAATGTGATTTCGAGCTTCGAGGTTTCCTGATTCCCGATGTCACGAGAACCCCTGTTCTCTCTCTTCCCCAATCACCGAAATCCTGAAATGCCGAAACGGCTTCAAAAACGTTTATCCCCCATGGCTATCTTCTGGTCCATGTGACCCTTATTCCATATGACCGCAGTCCTATGTCTTTCGCGATTTCAGGCTTTCAAATGCCGAAATGCATGGACACTTTGTCCTCAAGATTCCCGATCCTCCGAATCATGATTTCTCGATATGACGTCAGCTTGGAAACCCCTTTCGGGATTTCACATTTCAGTTTCTCCTGAAGTGAGACTCCTCCTCGCTGCTGCTCCTTCGCACCCCCGACCTCCAATGTGCTGAAGTGACATCAGCTGGCCCCACAACGGAGCTTTCCACCTTGTCAAGGTTTTGGACTATGCATTTCCAAAATGTGTGTGCTTCTTGTCTTCAGGATTCATGAAACGTCGAATCCCGAAATGCCGAAATGGATCTCCTATCGAGATTTTTCCCAAATTCTTGGATTTCCGCCACGCATCCCTTCAAGATGGATGGTCCACATCCATTTTGCAATTTCGGACTTCGCGGTTCCAAAATGCGTGGATCTCCTATCTTCAGGATTCACGAAATGCCAAACCTTGATATGCCAATGGACTTTCCTATCGAGATTTTTCCCAAAGGCCTTGATTTCTGCCACGAGTCCCTTCAAGATGGGCAGTCCACATCCATTTTGCGATTTTGCGAAATCAAATGCCAAACTGTCCCAACATCTTGTCCCTTCGATCCCTGAAGTTTCAAACTTCGAAATGCCAATGGCTCCCAATCTCCACTACGTGTCCCAACTAATGGATGACTCAAATCTATTTCGGGGTTTTCATCTTAGAGATTCCCGATCTCCTTCCCTCAGGACTTTCAAAATCTCGATTGTCGAAATCCCGATAAGCCAACTCTTTCAGGAATTTCTTCTCCCCGTTCACGAAGTCTTTAAACCCCTCGCAGCTCTTGTCAGATCCAATGGATGACGGGTATTTGAATCAAGATCTGATGGTCCAGATCCATCCTCCTTGTGCGCTCCTCCTGCTTCTCCCTGGACGTGAAACTCTCAACGGTCCAAATCCTTTCGGCAGAACTGACGACAATTGTTGCTCCTCCCGAGCTTTGTTTCTTTCTTTCGATGCTTGGAATATTTCTCCAAGACTAAAGGCCTCGATATTTTCCTTTCCTTTGCGAGGTCCACAATTTCAAGTCCTCGCCTGCACGTATGAAAACGTTGTCTCTCGTGACCTTTATAGACTCTAAACTCCTCCAAAGAGTTCTTTGGCCTCTGCACTCCTTGTAGCTACATACTCATGAACCTAAAGCAATACTCCTCCTGAGATTTTATCTTCGAACCCTTGAAGGATTCTTCAACTCCTGTGCCCCTATAGGGTCTCTGCACACATAAAGCGCTATCCATCCTGAGATTCTCTTCTCTCCCAGACTTCTAAGAAAATAGTCCCTTCTTCATTCTCCTTCAAATGGAGAATTGGGATGCCCTCCTGGCTATCCTTCACTCAAGCAACCTCTTGCTGAATCTGTAGGGTGTTCAACAACCCTGTGAAGGTCCCTTTCTTTGGACTCTTCTTCAACTTCAGAACTCAAAGAGTTCTTTTCTCCTGTGCCTATCTGCACACCTACTCAATGCCCACCTAGTAGAGTATCTTCTTACAGAACGTCCAACAGTTCTATTCTCTTTTATGTACCCTTTGTACCTACTCAATGCTCTCCTGGCAGAGCTCTTAGAATCCTTAGTGATTTTGGTTTTCCTGTGTGAACTCACAACAAAGTTCTTCTCAATGCATCACTATGCATGTGCTCAATTCCCACTTGGCAAAGCTTCATAGAACTCAAAAAGAGTTTCTGTCTGCAACTGTGTGCTTTTCCACAGCCTTGCCTCCTGAGGTATTCAACAACCTCACAGGTTTTTCTTCTGAGTTGTTGATTTCAACTTCTGTGCCCACCTGGCACGCCTCTGTCTGACTCTGTAGAGTTCAAAAATGCACCCTCTGTGCACAGCTATCAGAACCTGTAGTGTTCTGTCACACCCTCCTGGTGTGAGGCCTCAAAGACATCCCAAGCTTGAAGCCAAAACAACTCCTGCAAATGCATAAACATAACATACATTCACAGCATATAAAGAACACTCACATACATTCATTTAACACAGAAGTGTGCAGGAAAAACTATTGTTCGTATTAAAATGGCAAATGCCTATTTGTACAAGGTGTTCCTGAGCACGGTGTGTAACAAGGTCTCGGCTCCTTCTCTTCTTCTCTCTACTCGCAGACCTCTCTACCATAAACTCTCTCTCTCTCTCTACCAACTCCTATCAAAATGAGATTGAAATTGATCTTTTACATGAGGGGGCTCTTCAAGCTCTTCCCTCCAATCTACCTACCCTATTCAATTACATTGAATGGGTTGTCTAGTCCACAAATCGGATCTAGATCTCAGCCTTACAAGAATTAAGGTCTACCTACTCTAATGCCTACACAAAGGCATGGATCCATGGCTCAACAACCTACAACATTAATTACATTCAAATTCAAAAATGAAGATGAGGGCTGCACCTCTCTTCATCGTTGAATGAATGCGCCGACGTGGTTGGCTAGCTGGTTGACTGACGTGGAGAGATTCTCCTGCATCATACTCCTCAGCTGCAAAATTCATGAGCTCCTGCTCATGAGATTCCCATCTCAGCTGTTTAAATCCTCTTGGATCCCAAACAAATTTTTGGAGCTGTTCATCTGCTCCATCTCCCTGATGTTGCTGTTGTTGCTTCTACGCTGCTGTTGTTGCTTCTTTCCTTCTGCTTAGCTTCTCCTTGCTGAAAGTATCTATTGAATCTACCATCATCCTTCTGATGTCTTCTATCACCTCATCCAGTTGCTGAATTGGCTTGTCCTATTCATGCAGTCTCCTCAACTGCATAAATTTTCTACAAATGGGTAGATCACTGTGATCTCCCATGCCTTCTTCATTTTCTACCAACTTCACTTGTTGGATGTGCATTCTCTTCACTATTACCCTTCTCTCCAAGGATTTAATATATTCATACATATCAACCAAACTAATGTTGTCTGCATCTTCTTCTTCTTCTTCTGTAAACTCCCAGGTTGCAGTCTTTTCAGTCTCCTGGATGAAAACATTGAGCCATTCCTCGGAATGCTCATCATCCTCTCCTTCTTCTTCTTGGGTAGTCTCAAATAACTGCTCCAATTATTCTCTGAAAGTCTCAACTGGCTGTCCTTATTCTGTTGTTGTTGCCTTATCAACCACAATGTAGATTTCTACCTCCTCTTGGGAAAATGGTAGGAATATTTCAATTCCCCCGATCATTAGAAGATTTCTCCAATCTTCCTTCTCTGTCAGCTGCTTTGGTTGATTCAAATCAACCTCTGAGTTTATGAGACTCTCAGATTGTCTCATCTCCTGGAAATTTGAGATGCTTCCACTACCCTTCTGACATTCCATGTAATCAACTGATTCCATCTCTATTCCCTTGCTCACCAGGAAAACTAGAAACCTTTCGCTCCCCTCCTGGCAGTCTTTTAGATCCTGCAGTGACCTCATTTCATTTCCCAGTTGGCAATGTGAAATTCCTTGGCTGTCCTCCTAACAGTCCATGAGATCTTTAGCTGATCTCAACTCCTTGCCCACCTGGCAATTTGGAATTTCCTCTCTGCTCTCCTGTCAGTTCTTGAGATCTTCAGCTGATCCCATTTCATTCTCTTCACCGAGAATTCTATCAGTCTCTGGTTCACATATCTGAACCATCTCCTCAGGTCCATCGAGGTTTTCAGTATGCCTTAACCATCCTCTTAACAACCTACACTGTCTTCTAGCCACCAACTCCTTGACTGGCCATTTTACCTTTGGCTTCCTCATGGGCCATTCATATACCCATCTCGATTTGGCTTTCCGTTGCATCCACAATGCAAGCTCTTCCATTCTTTCCCTAATGTCAGCAAGTTCGTTCCCCCTTTCGGTTGTGCTCATCAGCTCTGGGATTTTCCTTCCAGCATATCTACGGCCTTCAATAGCCATCTTGTTATATATCAGCCCTCGTGGAAAATCTACTGTTGTCACTTTGCACCCCAAGTGTCTCAGCTTCTCCTATAGTCTTCCTAATTGTCTTCTTGATTGTTTCCTACCTGCAAACAACCATCACAGAGTCTCCAACACTCTGTCTTCCTTTGCCTTCTCCCTCTGCTTGAAATATACAAACAAAGTTCTCACTCTGATACCACTTGATGTGTATTAGAGTGCTCTTTCGCCTCCAGCTTCCCTTGCCTGAAATCTACAGAAAATATTCAAAGCTCTGATACCACAACTGACGCAGCGAAGCTCCACAATTTCAAGTCCTCGCCTGCGCATATGAAAACGTTGTCTCTCACGACCTTTATAGACTCTGAAATCCTCCAAAGAGTTCTTTGGCCTCTACACTCTTTGCAGCTATGGCTTCATGCACCTAAAGCACTACTCATCCTAATATTTTATCTTCGAACCCTTGAAGGATTCTTCAACTCCTGTGCCCCTACAGGGTCTCTACACACATAAAGTGCTATCCATCCCGATCTTCTCTTCTCACCCAGACTTCTAAGAAAATAGTTCCTTCTCCATTCTTCTCACCCAGACTTCTAAGAATTGGGATGCCCTATTGGCTATCCTTCACTCAAGCAACCTCTTGTTGAATCTTCAGGGTGTTCAACAAACCTTTGATGGTCCCTTTCTTTGGACTCTTCTTCAACTTTAGAAATCAAAGAGTTCTTTTCTCTTGTGCCTATATGCACACCTACTCAATGCCCACCTGGTAGAGTATCTTCTTACAGAATGTCCAACAGTTATGTCCTCTTCTGTGCACCCTTTGTACCTGCTCAATGAGCTCCTGGCAGAGCTCTCAGAATCCTTAGTGATTCTGGTTTTCCTGTGTGAACTCACAACAATGTTCTTCTCAATGCATTATGATGCATGTGCTCAATTCCCACTTGGAAGAGCTTCATAGAACTCAAAGAGAGTTTCTGTCTGCAACTGTGTGCTTCTCCACAGCCTTGCCTCTTGATGTATTCAGGAACCTCACAGTTTTTTCTTCTGACTTGTTGATTTCAAATTCTGTGCCCCCCTAGCACGCCTTTGTCTGACTTCGCAGAGTTCATAAATGCACCCTCTGCGCACGGCTATTAGAACCCGCAACATTCTGTCACACCCTCCTGGTGTGAGCCTCAAATACCTTCCAAGATTGAAGCCAAAACAACTCCTACAAATGCATAAACATAACATACATTCACAGCATATAAAGAACACTCACAAACATTCATTTAACACGGAAATGTGCAGGAAAAACTGTGGTTCGTATTAAAATGGAAAATGCCTGTTTGTACAAGGTGTTCCTGAGCACGGCCTGTAACAAGGTCTCAGCTCCTTCTGTTCTACTCTCTACTCGTAGACCTCTCTACCATCAACTCTCTCTCTCTCTCTACCAACTCCTATCAAAATGAGATCAAAATTGATCGTTTACATGAGGGGGCTCTTTAATCTCTTCCCTCCAATCTACCTACCCTATTCAATTATATTGAATGGCTTGTCTAGTCCACAAATTGGATGTAGATCTCATCCTTACAGGCATTAAGGCCTACCTACTCTAATGCCTGCACAAAGGCATGGCTCCATGGCTCAACAACCTACAACATTAATTATATTCAAATTCAAAAATGAAGATGAGGGTTGCGCCTCTCTTCATCCTTGAATGCATGCGCCGACGTGGCTGGCTGGCTGACTGATGTGGAGAGATGCTCCTGCATCAATAACATCCATGAGAGATTTCTTATGGAAGACATCAGAGATGAATATAATCAAGAAATATATTATGGGTATGATTTTGAGGCTAATTGTGATGATTGGTATATGGATAGTTGTCATTTCTGGGATGACAACCACTTTGATATTTTATTTGATGACTCTACTGCACCTTATGTAGAGAGAATCAATGTTACAAATCGAGAGCCAATGATTATTACCAGTGTCCATCCTGCATATTATACATTGGTATTATTCCTTCCATATTCTTCTATGGCCCTTTTCTACTATGTGGATGAATCTTCTTATTTGGATCCACATGACAGGTGTCTATCTTTGGAGCATCATTTTGAGTTGGTTATTGGGTTCCAAAATATTCCACGGAGAGTTCACATGATCACTTGGACATGGGACCCAGACTTACAATGGTGGTTGGACTACTTCATCATGGTGGCTTTCCTTTCTACATGGGACCTTGCTTCTCCAGTCTTCTTCAACATTATGGTCCACAATTATCCATGGGACCCTAGTATATGGTCGTACATCAAGCATTGAGGACAACACTTTTATAAGGGGGATGGAATGTTAGGTAGATAGAGAGGTAGTAGTGGCGTCCCATAGTGCCCATAGTGATAATAATTGAGGCCATTCAATGTAAGGTGGACTAGGTCAACTATATTATTAAATAAGGCCCACTACAGTAGTTAGATATAATAAATGTAAGAGGACTTCTTAGAAGGTTCTACTTCTAGAAGAATCCTCCTCTAGAATGTTATTAGGTGATGGTAGCACTATGTAAAGAGGTTCAAGCAATGTAATGGGATATGAAGAGAATTATTGTATTTGGAGCTGAAGCTCATTAGGAGGATTCCCCCTCGAAGAGGCAAGTGAACAGGAGAGGATCCCTTCAATAATAGGATCCATTGTATGGTGTTTCCCTACCTCAAGGGTTTGATAGTAATAAATGAGATTTTTCATATTGTTCTTGTATATCTGTTGTGGTGCTTTTTTATTTAGTATTTGGTTTTTAATAAAGGGGAAAAAAGAGAGGTGAAAGACTCACAAGGAATCTTTCTTAGGACCACCCACCCTGGGTGTTGTCCTCCCTGAGCTTCTTGGATGACCAAAATGGCCAGGGGGGTGAAACACATGGATAGTAGGATGAAAATAAGCTCGTTGATTTTTTGGACAGCTAACTAAATAAAGGGAACAACGAGTTGTTCACTCCCTTAAAGCATTGGAAAATGGCCCAGAATGGGTCCCCGTGGTAAATCAGCGTCCTAGGTAATTAACCAATGGATCCCTCAAGTAAAAAAGTGCAAAACAAGAGTGGAATGTGAGCTTAAAAGATACAACCAACTCCTATTATATGGTTGTAAATTGTGAACAACAAGTTGTTCGAAGCTTTTAGGACAGGTAAACAAGCCCAAAATGGCTTGATACCCCTCGAGGTGACACGAGAAGTGATCCCAAAATATTGTTAAATGAAAAAGGGGGTTGTAAAAGGGGATGAATAGCCTTGTTACAAGCGTGTACAACTATGATATAAGGGAAAGTATTCACAACTTCAAATTTCAGTTTGTGGGTGAAAGGTGGACTAACGAAAGGTTGACTTTAAAAGTATTTTATTGGCCAATTTTTAGTTTTTATCACATTCCTTGGCCACCACACTGTTTTGAAGCTTATCCCGATCAGATAAACACATCCCAGAACTGTTCCAACTAGTATAAGAAGAGTAGTCCTATCAGACCATGGTGATTAGGTTGAAGAATGCCCCATGCATTTCAGAGAAGCAGGGATTAGCCACTTCTTGTCACTAGCACTTTCGGGCTCTTAAATTCGCTTGGATGGAATAAGGATACCTGGAAAAATGAAGAGGCTTAGGACCCCCCTAAAGAGATTTTTAGCTGAGCTTACCCAAGCATAGTAGTATTCCAACCAAGATAAGTTAATCAACTCCTTGACCGTGTGATACTAAGGAAAGACCACTCAACTTGTACTAACTAGAAAACTTCCAAGGGGCTCCTGATGAAGACTCCCTCGCTTTGACTCTTAGTATCCTACAAAATTGAAATTGCTTGAAATTAAATATCAGGTCATCCACCCGATGAGGTCATGTATTTCTTTCACAAGTGTGCCTCCCGGTTACTGAATTTGAATTATATCTAAAACTATATACATAAAACAAGTAAATAGATAGGTGACATATATGTCACAACTAAATAATATGTATGTAGCTAAATAATATAAGTTTTTTTTTAGTGTATGGGGCGAACCCCTGAATTGTTTTCAAGTATTATGGGAATTTTAACATGTATTTAGATTGTTTATTTTTGTATGGCCCCTTTTAGGGGAATCCACCAATAGATTAACGAATGATAAATTATACGATGAAAATATGACAAGATTAACTAATTAGAAGTAGTGATTACACCATTCAACGCAAAGGAACGAGTTGTGGCTCTTTGCAAGCGGCAAGTCCTCCATGTGCATGAAAGCCCCAACTAACTCCTTGTATGGGGATTGGAAGTTTAGTATTTGAAATATAGAAAGTGTGATTATTATCTATGCAAGTATATATCAGAGTTTTTAACCTAAATTCATAAGTAAATTACTCAATCTATCTACACAAATTAAGCATATCAACATTGGTATGTGTACCGAAAATTTCAGAATGAGTGCAAGTGATATATAAAGTGATTATGAGAGTGATTGGGTAGATTTAACGATCAGAATGGATGTTTTTCTTCGTTGTCCTGCTGGCCCCTTTACCTCAAACAAGTCTTTAAATGGTCCCCAGATGCTTAGGAGAAGCAGAATAGGTGATCAGTTATGTCCTTGCAGGAAAACAAGAAAATTTTAGTATTTATGTATGGAAAAACTAAATTAAATATAAGAAAAAATTGCACATAAAAAGTATATAACAACTAACTAAGATGGTTGTCCCGTGGGGGGGAATTGACCGAAATGACCAATTTTCCTATTTGGGACAGCAAGGTTAATGTTAGGAAAACATAATAGAAATATACATGAAAGAAAAGAGAAAGAAAACAAGTATGAAAAACCAACTAAGCGACCTATTTGAGGTTTTTCCTGAGGGGCCCTAGGACTCCCAACCACTAGCTAAGGATGAAAATAATTGAGTACTTCAGAAAATCTTCACTAAAACACATCAAACAAGTTAAACCAAGTTGTTAGAAGATAAAAGAAAGCAAGTTAAACCCAAGGAATCAGCAAC